>OZ026617.1:17816585-17829085 GCA_964020975.1 Hermodice carunculata | reverse complement strand
TCTTGAATGCAATTTCAGAAGAATCAGATAAGCTGAGATCATAAAATTGTTTAATTGATCACACTTTTTGAAGTTTACATCAATTCGAAGGACAATGACCTTGACCTAATTTTAAGGTTACCTAGATCAATTCTCTATGAATTTCTTGCATGCAATATCAGGAGAACCAGAATTGCTAGGATCGTGAAACATTTACAGATAATCACCCTTGTGAGGGTCTGTCAAATTCAAAGGACAGTGACCTTGACCTAATTTGAAGGTCACCAGAGGCAATTTTTCTCTTTGATAAATGTCTTGTCCATGAGATCTTAAGAACTGGATAAGATAGGATCATAAGACTTTTACAGTAAATCACCCATGTAAGAGTCTAGGTCAGGTTTGAAGGACAGTGACCTTGACCTGATTTCAAGGTCACCAGGGTCAATTCATTTTTAAAAAGAAATTGCAAGGAATATCAGAAGAACCAGATAAGCTAGGATCATGAAATTTCTATCGTTGATTTCCCTTTCCAAAGAGGAATTCAAGTGTGAATGAGAATGAGAGGTATGTGCTCAACATACTTTGACAAGAATACATTGATCATATATTATTTATTCCCTTTTATGGGTAGCCAAGGGGTTTGAAGGCTTTAGCCGCTATGTTTTTGTTTTTAAGATCTTTGTTTCTTCTTTCACTCCCAAGATTTTTAAAATCTTGTTGCAAGAAAAAAAATAAGAACCTTTTTCTTGAAACAAAATATGGAAAATATTGGGAGCAAGAGAGGAATTTCTTCCCTTGAAACAAGAGTATTGAGAATGTAAATCTATTTTTCTTTCTTATAACAGGAAAACCATTCTTATTTTGAGAGAAAGCAGAATACTTTTCTTGGTTATTTTACTCAAGATAACTATTTTTTACTGTGATACAGATGGTCTGATCCAAGATTGCTAAAGATGGTCTGATCCAAGACTGCTACAGATGGTCTGATCCAAGACTACTACAGATGGTCTGATCCAAGACTGATACAGATGGTATGCACCCAAGACTGATACAGATAATCAGATCCAAGACTTAAACAGATTCAGACCTAGAAGAGGGGTTCATATAGGGAAATCCCTGTTCACCAGTTGTGAAATAACATGTTTAAAATAAACCGATTCCAGACTTGTACAGCGGGTGCTAGATCCATGACTCAAAAGCCTCACACACATGATAAAAATGCAAGACTTGTGTAAATGGTCCAAAATCCAAGACTTGTACAGATGGTCTAAAATCCGAGACTTGAACTAGTGATTTCAGACCTACGATTCTTTTGGGGTTTTCCGAGATCTTAGACCCAGCACTTGTTTTGGTGACCTGAGATCCAAGATTGTTGCACATGGTCCAAGATATTTGTCTAGGCAGTAGGATGTTTGTCTAGGCAGTAGGGTGTTTGTCTAGGCAGTAGGGTGTTTTTCTAGGCAGTAGGGTGTTCTCATCATGCATGTCGTGTGGCACCAAGCTTTCTGTTTCAAAATGATTGCTCAAGTTCCAATACTTGGTCTTCTCAGTGGGCTTTTGTGGCCGTTAATTGATTTTCGTATCAGATCAAACATGGGTACAATAGCCACCTAATCCAGCCCCTGTTTGCTGTCGCCTGCAATTCATCTGCTGTGCAAATCAGCGTGAAATCAATTTGCAACTGCTTATGTGGCAAATAATATTACCTTTCAGGGCAACAACGGAGACCCATTTAAGGACCATTCAGCCATCACAAGTGATCACCAAACTAATTTTCTGGCAGCTACACAAGCAAAGTTCAAGACATGATATGAGAAAGATCTCCACTTGCAGGCAAAGTGTGCTGGGCGCATGTATTTATCACCTTGATGTTCAGAAAATGACAACAAAATTACAAAGAAGGAAAATTCCAAAACTCCAGTGCTGGCACAATTTATTGAAAGACCAATGTCTTTTTTTGTACTCTGAGATAGTTCTGTGTATTTTTCGTTATTATTATTATTATTATTATTATTGTTATTGTTATTGTTATTGTTATTGTTATTGTTATTGTTATTGTTATTGTTATTGTTATTGTTATTGTTATTGTTATTGTTATTGTTATTATTATTATTATTATTATTATTATTATTATTATTATTATTATTATTATTATTATTATTATTATGTGTAGTAGTAGTACTATTGCTGTTGTTGTTTTATTACCCTTGGCACATAAAGTGCCAGAAGTTAATGTTGTCCCCTTCATCATCTGTCCGTTTGTCCATCCATCTATTCGTCCATCTGTCTTGACTCTTGTTGACATTACCGCTGTATCTCAAAAACTATTCACCATATTTGTACCAAATGTTTGTCACAGAAGGACCTTAGGATTGACCAGGTTCCTGTTGAAAAACAGCTTTCAATTTCAAACTTTTTTTATGAAACTTTAAATGTGTGGGATCCACCCTGACGATGTTACCGCGATATCTCAAAAAACATGGACCACAACTTTACCAAATTTTTGTCAAAAGTGTATCTTATGATTGACCAGAACCCTATTTAAAACAGCATCCTTATGATGGACCAGAACCCTATTTAAAACAGCATCCTCTGATATTTTTTAAAGTTTTTATAAAACTTTTAATGTGTTTATTTGAAAGCCGTTTGAGTGGCGTCAACCCTGATGACGTTACCTTGATATCTCAAAAAATACTGACCACAGCTTTACCAAATTTTTGTCAGAGATGTATCTTATGATGGACAAGAACCCTATGTAAAACCAGCTTCGTCTTTGTATTTATAAACTTTTTATGAAACTTTTTAAGTATTTATTTGGAGGCTGTCTGAGTGGTGCACAAGGGGACAACGTTACCATAATATCTCAACAGTGATCAAACGCAGCTTTACCAGTTTTTTTTCTCAGATGCACATTATTTATAGTGGACCACATTCCTATTGAAAACCAGCTTCCTCTTATTATTTTTAAACTTGTTTTGAAATTTTTGAAGTATTTTATTGATGTCTGTATGAGTGACACACAGTATATTTGAAATTATGCTTTTTATGTAAAAGCCTTAAAAGATGTTGAAAATTATGCAGATTAGGGCATTATAAATTTTGAAAGTTGAATATCTCAAATACTATGACAGATAAAGATGCAATCTTACCTTCTCTCCATATGTTATTGACTATTGTACTTATAATGAATATTGATGCAAAGTTGTAGCATTTAGATTATGATAATTGATGCATTTAAAAGCTTAAATATAAAGCCTGTTTGAAAATATGATAGACATAGATCCCATTCTATTTTATGTTAGGGAATTTCAACGGTAAATCAAGAATATATTTAAAAAGGTAATAGATACAGATGCCATGCCACCTGTATGTACATATTATTTACAATCGTATGTGCAATGACTGTGGAACTAAAATTGTAGCCTTTCAATTTTTTCTGATCAGGGGCATTTCATGTTTTAAATCTTGCATAGCTTCAAGAGATGCCATTTCAACTTCCATGTATATATATATGTATGTATATATATATATATATATATATATATATATATATATATATATACATACATACATACATACATACATACATACATACATACATATATATATATATCATTGACCATTGTGCATCTGATGAATGTAGAAGAGAATTAAGATTATTAAGATTTGTGCTAATGAGAGATATTTCAAATTTTGAATATCATTAAAATATAATTGATACTAGGTAAAGATGCCATTTTACTGTCCACATATTATTGCCCAATGTGCATCTAGTGGAGATTGTTCAAAATTGCAACACTTTAGATTTTGCCAGGTAGATGGATTTTATTTAGTTTTAATATTTGGGGGGGTGGGGGGTGGCAGGTGCAGCAGTTGGGATGCCAGAATCTCAAAAGAGATTTCACTAAAATCATTTGAGAAGATGACATCTGACACGATGCCCCATGTAACTTGTTTAGCTGTCCATATTAAACAGCATGGCCCCTGGTCAGTCACACAGTCTCTGTATTACACAGGAAATCTAGCAGCTGCTACCCTGCAAGATTACTTTCATGAGGACTTGGGATGTAAATTCTGATGTTATTTCCAGATGATGGTATGAGCCTTGGTCTGTGGTTTTTTCATTGTGTGGCATATATGATGCTGCAGCATTCATCCTGGCTTCCTATTTTCGTAAGGAAGTAGGATGTAAAATTCTGATAGTATTTCCAGTTCCAGATGTGTTGGAATATCTGTTGCTGTGGAATGGGTTAACCATGGAAGTTTATGTGCTTTGACTTTGTATCAGCCATGTACATTCTCATTGTCCTAAAGTTTTGCTGTGGCATACGTGTACAGTGGTCCCTCTCTTGAGAGACCGCCCCTGGGGCAGGTGGAAATTGGTCTCTCAAGACAGGTGGTTTTTTCATGAGAGGTATAATAACATGGAAAAGATAGCACAGTGTTCTGAGAGGGCGGTCTTAAAAAGATATGCGATCTCTCATTGGAGGGTTCTCTCAAGACAGGTACCAGTGTATACACATGTAAGTCCTAGAGGCTTACCTGGGCCTGTGAGCATGGAAATGTGATAAGGATCATCCTATTATGGTCAGAGTATGACTGAGTCAATAGCTTTCCTTGGTGCAATCTGCACCCAACCCATGCCAAGTAAAGCTATTGACCTAGGGCATTCCATCATGAATGATCTGACATAAAAATATCAGCAAAAATGTTTTCTACTCATAAAAAATTGAAGTAAAAACATTAAGGAAGACGACAATATACATCCAGCCATTTTGGGGGATTTGAGCTAGAAGGGTTCAAGTGGCAGATGGTAGATCAGGCTGCATTAGAAGTGATCAACTCGATAAACTTTGGCCAAAATTTACTAATGCAAAATCTTGATGGTGTATTTATTGTGGAGAATGACAGATGCATCAGACAATGTTGTAAAATGGACAGTAAAAGCTCAGTAGAAATCAAGGGCTTTATATGACCCTGAGAGGTCAAGGTCATTGCCTAAGTGTATGCAATGTCTGTGCAATACCTATCAATAACCCTGCATTAAATGACCTGTAGCTTAAAGGTTGCCAGTTCCAGCTCAGTATTTTGTTTGTGAAGTAGGTATATCTATTCATAATGTCAGTGGACAGCACATTTGTAAATGTCCAAGGTCCAAATTCAGATGAATGTGTATGGGGACCCAGGAGTCTCCACAGACTAGACTTCACACAGCGCCTTCATCTCTGGCAAAGTCATTGTCAGGATGCATGTGTGCTCCATTTTTCTAGTTGTGCTGCATTATGGGTAATACACGTACTGTGCCACAGTGAGGCTGGCCTGTTTTATGGCTAATAGCTCAGACCAACTGATTGGGGACTCTGGTGTTTAAAAAATGGTCAAAAATGAAAAATATTCAGCATTTGATTGAAAGAACATTTTTCAATCACGTTATGTATGGGAATGTATGCTTACAGCCAAATACAGATGCTTCCAGCATGTAATGTTTTATGGTATCAGTTCTCCCCATTTTGTGCATCCTTGATTCAAGGATCATTTGTAACCCAGTGTATTTTTTTGTGTGTGTGTGTGTAAAACATAAATAAATAAATAGAAATATGGAAATGTGCTCAAGCATTTATATTATTTGTAATATATTAACTGGTTTCCAAAAATAACAACTTACAAACACTAATTGAAAGGTTACAATTTCAACAGGAAGGTTTCATTAATCATAAGTTGTCAAAACAAATTGAATACATGAGCGCATTCCATGTTTTAATAACTAGCACGATGCATAATGAATAAGGAAAATTAAGCTGCCAATTGAATGTAATATCTTGACTAAATGTAGCAACCCTATGACCAGCTTTTATTTTGCATGCTGCATGGTGGCAGATGGTTACATTTTCTGTACGTGTATCATGTATTAAGTATAGATGCAAGCAGAGATGAGTTGATGTAAAGTGATGTAGTGTGATCTGATGTACATGTATGTTAAGGTTCCTGCTCTTACCTAGGCTACACATAACAGAGTGGTACACAAACTGCCACTGTGTCTCTGTTTTTGGATACAAGCAGTGAATGCCATTTTGGGTCCCAAACTACACACACATTCAACATGAGGTTAGTGAACACCACCACTAAAGAAAAAAGAGAAAGCCAGTATTTGTGTGTATTGGAGGTGCTCAGAGGATCCGATCATTTTCTCCAAAAATTATTCAATACACAACTCCCACGCTATGTGACATCATGTGTGGCTACAGTTAGGATAATTTATGGGATTAAAAAAATTCTTTTAAGGAGTATTACTATGGCTAACATTGATTGTCTCCGAAACAAGCCAATTTTTGAGTATACTCCATTTAAAGTAGGGCAGAGATCTCATGGCCCTTGGTCAGACATTGACTACCACTAGGATAATGCCACTCTGTAAGTCCTCAACCCTGTTAACATTATATACCCATTAACCTTTTCTCCGTTGAATTAAGACTTAGTCATCAGCTTTCCTCGGCATGGGTTGGGCACTAGTGCCCAACCCATGCTGAGGAAAGCTGATGACCTAGGTCATGTTGTCTTGACAGGTCTCATCTTGAATTTTCAGTCAAATTGTTTTCTGTTGAAATCGGTTGAAAACGCTGAAGCAGACGACATTTGACCACCAGACGGTTTTGGCTGGTCTAAAGTGGAAAGGGTTAAAGCAACGCTCAAACAATTCATATATGAACTACTAGCTTCAAGTCACCCTTAGTCACTAAACTAGGTGCTTTCATAGTTACAATATAGGGAGAACATTTTTGGGGGTTTAGAGCTAATGGTGAAAACACTTAGGCAGAGCAGGGACGTGTTATAGATGGACTACCAACGGGAGCGCTAATCCCTTTAGTGGTCAACTGGCCGCGACGACTACAAAGCGTATTCACTAGCGCCGCTCAAGGTAATCCCCCCTGCTCAGTCCGTTTGTTGTTCCATCTATGTTTCCGCGTTCGGTTGTATCGGGTTACATACATCAGGCTTGCATCGGGTGTGCTATTGTACCAAGTTCAAAAATGGAGAGTTTTATGCATGCGCAACCAGTCTCATCGTTTGAATCAGAACCGTGCGAGTCCATCGATGTGTTTTTCGTTGAAATCGGCCGATAAAAGGGCTAGTTTTTGCATTTTTTCTGTCCAAAATGATGCAAAGTTAGACAACTTGCTTGCGTAATAACTCCTTACGCCATAATCAGCAATAAAAGATGTAGTTTTAGATGGATAGTGTATGCCATTAGAATCATGATGGTGGTTTCATTTCTTGTAGCTGAGTCCGGCGTAACGCTAAATTTTGACTTTAAAATGTGGAACACGGTGAAAAATTTTGCACATTTCAGTCGGTGACGCGATTATTCTCGCCTTTCATCGCGTGACCTGCCCACGAGACTGCCAGCGGCCAGCGCGGACCGTGGAGTTGTGTTTGTTCAGCACTGAAGGTGCTCGCTCAAACACCCGATCACTTGAGCAGCGGCAACATAGATGGTACAAAGGGGGCCCCGCCGTTGGTAGTCCGTCTATAACACGTCCCTGGGCAGAGCAAAGGCACTTTAGTGATATATCAGACTTTGCCTTGTATAAGGAGGGCTGTTACAAAGATTGAGGTATCAGACTTTCCCTTGTATTTAGGGCTGTTACAAAGAGAGAGTTTTCAGACTTTCCCTTGTATTTAGGGCTGTTACAAAGAGGGAGTGCAAGACCCTGCTTTAACTGCCATGGTTAAGCTGCCTGTTTACTTGACCTGTAAGACCTATTTCAAATGCCGTGGTTAAGCTGCCTCGTTGCTTGACCTGCAAGACCTACTTTAAATGTCATGGTTAAGCTGCCTGTGTACTTGACCTGCAAGACCTGCTTTAACTGTCATGGTTAAGTTGGTGTGATAATTTTTCTCTCAGTCTCATGGTCTTTGGAAGGTGAAGACTCATTACTTTTGGATGATGGTAAGACAACTGGAATAATCCACAGTATGCCATGAATTCAATGTCAGGATTTGTTCAGGTTTCATACCCAACTGGATGAATCTTCAAGATCTGTTGAGTAGGGAAAATTACAATAGTTGCAGTTTCATCTGGCTTGCAAGATCATCGTATTTTTTACCAAGCAAATGTTGTCCTCATTTATTTGTGAAAACTGAAATTATGGCTACCAATATATAATATAATTTGATATGAATTAACTCCTTCTGTTCTATGATGGCAATTAAAGGACTTGATCAGTGTTTTTTTTGCATTGCCTGGCAAGTCATGACACAGCTGCCAGGCAAGTCATGACACAGCTGCCAGGCAAGTCATGACACAGCTGCCAGGCAAGTCATGACGCAGTTACCAGGCAAGTCATGACGCAGCCACCAGGCAAGTCATGACACAGCTGCCAGGCAAGTCATGACACAGGTGCTAGGCAAGTCATGACATAGCTGCCAGGCAAGTCATGACACAGATGCTGGCAAGTCATGACACAGCTGCAAGAAAAGTCACGACACAGCTGCCAGGTAAGTCATGACATAGCTACCATGAAAGCCATGACACAGCTGCCAGGCAAGTCATGACATAGCTGCCAGGCAAGTCATGACACAGCTGCCAGGAAACCCATGACACAGCTGCCAGGCAAGTCATGATACAGCTGCCAGGAAATGTCAGCATCAAGGACTTTAATTGCGATCAGGCTTGAAATTTCTTTTGTGAGAAATTTGGAAAAAATCCCATAATTCCAGGAAAGTACAGGAAAAAATATATGTGTCTTGGGGATGACATGGGGCAGCTAGCCCACAAATGTTAACTGGAGGAACACATTGGCTGAGTGTGGTCAGGTGACAGCTAGGTGCTCATGTTTTTTGTCTTTGTGACAAAACCATAAAATCCAATGATTGATGTGGCAACTCATAAAAGCACAGGCAGGCACTGTATATTTTGACAGGGCAGTGTGGCAACACTGCTTGACTCAGAACACTTAACTTACAGCTGTACCACAGCGGAAAAATGCAACTTGTCATGAGATACTAGCTTGTCTTAAGAAAATTAATGCTCGTTAGTTGACGCTTTTCCATGTTAATCAGCCAAAATTGGCTGGAGATAAAATACTGTCCACTTGTATGATTTTTTAAAATGATTCACTGAATCAGTGTTGACAAAAGACAATATGAATTAAAATTTCAGATGAGTGCCATCATGGCATTCACCATGTTAACAGCTCTCCTTGGGGGGCAGGTAACCTACCCAAAGGAGAACTGTTGACATGGTTGTGATTGAAGAGGGGGACCAGTCAATCAAATATTTTCCCTGGAACTTACTTTTCCATGTCTTCTAAGTGATGAAAAGATTAGCTTTAGGCTATTATTTTGTACAGAGAACACAATATTTTGCCATCAAATGACAAAGATAACATGGTGGAGTGAAGTCAATGACATGTGTCTCCGCCATGAGCTTGCTGCACCCAACACATCTGCGTCCAGTTGATTTGATTAGATTTCAAATAGTTACTTGTGAAATCAGTCCCCATCTTCTTGCACAGCTTTGTGGTAACCATTGGCAGCTATTGGATACCAGTTAATGACTCTGGTTCTTCTGTTGAGAATATCTGGCATAAATGTTCTATGGGTGACAAGCATAGACTGAAGGCTGACCATAGGCATAGAGTCACTCCTTCCTCTCTCGCTCTCTCTCAAAATAAAAAAAAAATGTTTTGCTGAGTGTTGTGTTGTCTCGTGTCTTGTGGCATGTTAAGGTAGCAGAAGGGATTGAGCTGTAACAACAAAATCATGACCCGACACTAAATAACTTTTTTCATTTTCACAAAGTTTGGCCATTTACCTTTCTTGTCGTGAAACATGGATCTCCTAAAAGCAAAATTTATGTGATAAAAAGGGACAAGAACAGGACTATGTTTTAGGTGGCTCAAGGGCATGCATGCCTGTTGACAATCGTATGCTAAATAATCTGCCAAAGTTTTGATGGCAGTCGGCTGCTTTCCACAACCCAGTGCCGTAGCAGTGGCAAGTAACCAACTGTAACCTTTCAGGTGTGCTTGCTAGTAATTCTTGTGTAAACTGCTTGACAAGATCAGGACCACCACTTAATTGGTTTATTGTGGTGATCAAATAGCCAAAAGATAATGCAATCGATGGGCTCGTGTTTTCCTATTCCAATAGTGATTGTGGAGAAATGAACGACAGTAGGTGCCGATTGTCAAAATAGTGCCTGGCAACCAACCTGGGACTCACAAAGTGAAAGCAGATGGTTTCAACATGGAGGAAGAAAACTGTTTTTCTCGCAGCATAGTTTCAACCGATGCATTAATCTTCATGCAGAATCGTGGCATTGTAAACATTATGAAGAATCTATTCTTGCCCAATCCACAACCAACTTACTGTACTGTTTGGGGACAAAATAAGTGCAATGATTGAGGAATCCCCACTACACTACTGGACTACGTGTCTACAGATAATCCCCACTACACTTCTGGACTACCTGTCTACAGATAATCCCCAGTTCACTACTGGACTACCTGTCTACAGATAATCCCCAATACACTACTGGACTACCTGTCTACAGATAATCCCCAATACACTACTGGACTACCTGTCTACAGATAATCCCCACTACACTACTGGACTAACTGTCTATAAATAATCCCCAATTCACTACTGGACTACCTGTCTACAGATAATCCCCAATTCACTACTGGACTACCTGTCTACAGATAATCCCCAATTCACTACTGGACTACCTGTCTACGGATAATCCCCACTACACTACTGGACTACCTGTCTACAGATAATCCCCAATACACTACTGGACTACCTGTCTACAGATAATCCCCACTATACTACTGGACTACCTGTCTACAGATAATCCCCAATACACTACTGGACTACCTGTCTACAGATAATCCCCACTACACTACTGGACTACCTGTCTACGGATAATCCCCACTACACTACTGGACTACCTGTCTACGGATAATCCCCAATACACCACTGGACTACCCGTCTACAGATAATCCCCACTACACTACTGGACTACCTGTCTACGGATAATCCCCAATACACTACTGGACTACCTGTCTACAGATAGTCCCCACTACACTACTGGACAACCTGTCTACAGATAAATACAATGCCAATTATAAAAGCAGACGTTTGGTTCAGCATGAATAGCCTAATTATGCATACCTTCAAATTTATAGCAATTTGAAATGTTTCATTTTTGCTCGTCTCAGTTTGAAATATTCTGTTGCTCTGACTGCCTCGACGGACTTGGGAGAATGGATAGGTGACCCAAGGTACGCACCAAGTGTGAATGTATGTGAAATGGATGGGAGTTTTGATGCATGCCTGTACTTTTCTGGTCTGTCATCTGAACAACTGCTGAGATGTATGTACCATCTTCTGAATATGTCTGGCAAATGTGTTGTACTGCAGCATTAAAATATAACATCAAAGTAAAGTTGTATGAAGCAAACACCCAAGTGCATTTGGTACCATCTGTGGTCTATGCGTGAAGGCTACTACATTTCAGATGCACGGACCTGTCTACTTCTTATGGGAGTGTATCAAAGTACACTGAGCCAAGAAGACCTGATTTCGAAATGACAGGTGGAAGAGTGGGGAGAAATTTGAACATTTGACCATTAGGAGAATTTGACAATCACAGTGCTGTTGTTTATGTAAATGACTGCAAAGTGGCTCTGCACATTGTTTTTTGTAAGGGGGGGTAAGGGGTTCTCCATACTGGTGAAATGGGCATTTTTATTTGTCATACGTACCAGAAGCATTTTTACTTTACGTACTTCATACCAACCATTATTTGTATATTTTCTTATTTTCTGTACCTGTACCAGGGCAAAATTATTAATCATATCGTACCAGCGTACCAGGAGCCCCCCTTACCCCCTCCTATGTTATTGGTTGATCGATCATGGTAAATGTGAGTGATCTCAAAAAGTTTTGATTTTGTGTCATGATCAATTTAATGCAGACCTTCATGTATGAACCAACAGGGTTTACATATTGCCACAGAATAAAATTATGTATTAAGCCCTATTTAATACATGAATGGCAAAATCCCGAGAAAAGAATGGCAATGTGTATGGTCACCTGTACCGGGAGGAAGGCCCAAATCTGTGGAGGAACCTGAGTGTAATGGGCTTGGTGTATAATTAACTCTCCTGACAACCTTACATCCCAACACCCAAGCCAAATTAAGTCACAAAGAACAAACTCGGCCCTAATTGTCCAATCCCTTTTCAGTTTTGAGAGAATTGGAAACTTTCTTGCCTGCAAAACAGACTCACTTTGCATTGCTGTTATATGGCAGTTGACGTAAACGTGGCACTACATGTATCAGAATTTTGTAAGCAAACACAGTTCATCTTGGTAGGCAAGAAACTTTTACCTTTGCATCCAAATTGTAACATCACTGCCTTGGTCATGGTGTATTCTATTAGCTCCTGTATCAGGTATTAGGGTCTGATGAAAGATTATTCTGGGCAGCCAATAGAATAGGTTATCCATGTGTA
>OZ026617.1:17692992-17816385 GCA_964020975.1 Hermodice carunculata | reverse complement strand
GGCATTTCTTTTTATGTTGAGTGTAAGTGACCGGCATAAATGTCCTCGACTGTGAAAACTGCAGCTGCTGAGGACCTGATTCTGTGTGGTCCCTCTGCCCGTTCGCTGACACTCAGGTTGCGGTATTCAGTTATGTCTGGCCTTTTGTACTGTGTATGCGTGGCTGAGTGCACATGCTCCCTGTTATTGAGATCTCTATATCAACACCTTTGGCATATGTAGGTGGGATGCACAAGATATTAATACTGTGTGTAAATATTTCCCTGCAGGCAGCCGTTTGTTTAAATCATTGTGCTCAAACACAAACCCACTGTTTACAGTAAGGTGTTCTGGAACAAACCCACCATTTATGCTAAAGTATTCTGAGGTTACTAATGTTTATCTTGATTAGGGAAAGGTTTCAATCCAAGTGATTTAATTCGAAATATTGATGTATAGACTTACCTGGGACAACTGCTTTCATCTGTGTACATGTGGCATTTGGGGACATGTTCTGTCATACATGAACATAAAGGGGAACATTTGACAAACTTGGAGTAAGACAAATGTCAGCAACTTCTTCCTTTTTTTCTCCAAATAGGTTTGCTGGTTGTATTTGCTGGTAAATGGCATCATATGAGATACTGTTTTTTTAGGTAATAAATATTTTGGCAGTGTAGATTGATTTTATTTGTGGGTTACATTGATGGAATATGTAATTCATTACAATACCGTGGCAAAGAGGTGTGAAGTGTGCCAACAATGTGCTTTGCCGTTTATGAAGCTCTTTCAGGTGAAACTGGTAACTTTGTGAGCCCAGACAATACCAAACTTACGAAATGTACATGTATTTCTGACTCTCCCAGGGTGAGGCATGATGGTCACGTGAATGACTGTCTACCTAGTTACACTCAGCTCTTGTTGCCCAGGTAGGTCACACCAGGGACCTGCTGTAATGCGTTCCAGTTCAAACTAACTGGACGAAGCCAGCAAGCGGCAGTGCACTGCGAGAACAAAACTTGAAATCTTTTGCTAACATGAGAGTAGCTGATTTGAAATATTATCTGGAAGATAGCGGGGTGCAATGTTCCCAATATACAAAGTGATTGTACATGATCTAAGTAAAATAATACTTTTTATTTGAAGACAATAAAGCCATGCATGCATTCAAAAGTTATGTCTGGCGGAAAACTATGATCAACACTGGAAAGTCATGAATCTAAGCACCCAACTGGTTTAGGCATCAACAGCAATGAGTGGACACAAATAGTGCACTTGATATGAGCTATATTTATGCTAGATTAATTTAAATGTGATTGACTCAACATATTTGGTGTCTCTTGGTTTAAAGTACATTAAAAGAGATGATAAAGTGTTTATTTGTTGTATTATTTTTCGTATAAAGTGCTTGGTTATTGTCAAGTGGAGGATGGTAAATTGGAAGACCTTTTAGTTTTACCAGGAGCCAACATTTGTTAGCCTTGAGAATGGAATCTGCAATGATCTTAGAATAAATAAGTTATTCATATTCATGTAAGTATTTTGTGATTATTAAGCTTTAGTTTGGCATGTTTCATAAGAAAACAAACCAAAAGTTCAAAGACATTTTCCCATTGATGATGATGCAAATCAAAGCAGCCAGAGTTTATGGTTTAAGTTCATAACACCACCTCTTATTTTCCTTCCGAACACAAAGTACAATAAGTATAGAGTATAGAAATCATAGACGTTCTTTTTAAACAAGGAATAAGCTTTAATTTGATATATGATAATGGAAAATCGACATAACACATTAGAACCTATCACTTTTACAAAATCACGTAACAATTACCTGATCATGCCCGGAGCGTGTGGAGGCACGCTGTTGAGACTATAATGGGTGAAAGATTATACTTCACTGACATGCATATAGCCACCCGCCAATCATGGTAGCCTTCAGGTGATTTTTTTTTTCAAAATATCTCAACAAACCATATCATATTTTATGTCATTGAAGAGATCTTTGCAAGGGGCATACAGTGATGGTATTTTTATTGCCATAGACTCAAATCAATATTTATAGTTGCTTCCTTTTTTGTGTATTATTATTTCTAACAAAAAAGTAATGGAATACGTATGCCTATAGTACAGTGCCATGTTCCAATGCACTAATGATATTTTCCAATGATTGTACGGGAACAGGATTGGACCAGGAAATTGTTCTGTTGGTCCTCTACTTCCAATAAAATCCCTCGAGGCTAGAGCAAATTCGGTCAAATTTACTGGGTTCCCAGTCTTTTGGCCACCTGAATATTTTGATCCACACTTTCCTTCGTTCTTTGTCTCTCTTGTGTGAGAAATTATGAAAAGTAACCACTTCCATCCATGGGTACTTTTCTATGTTTATAAATTTGCTTGTGTCAGCATAACAGCCAGGCACTTTGCAGTTGTGCACAGGCATTTTCAAGATGATACCTGGTCAACGACTCAGAGAAATAGCTACATTTTCATGTGTCCATGCTCAACCTGTTCACTTTGCAATGCTGTGTTATGGCTGCTCCAGCAAGTGTCCTAATTCCCACAAAGTACTGTGGACTCGCATTGTGCGATCCTGGCAGTAGAAGCAATTAGATCTGTGAATTTGTAGGGTATCAGTATGGATTAAAGTGTGCTCTCCTGGCCTCTATGGTAAATCCTTTCCCTGTTTCCTTACACTGGCTACTACTTTGTACAATGTACACTGGCTACTACTTATACAATGTACTCTGGCTACTACTTGTACAATGTACACTGGCTACTACTTGTACAATGTACACTGGCTACTACTTGTACAGTGTACACTGGCTTCTACTTGTACAATGTACACTGGCTACTACTTGTACAGTGTACACTGGCTACTACTTGTACAGTGTACACTGGCTACTACTTGTACAATGTACACTGGCTACTACTTGTACAGTGTACACTGGCTTCTACTTGTACAATGTACACTGGCTACTACTTGTACAGTGTACACTGGCTACTACTTGTACAGTGTACACTGGCTACTACTTGTACAATGTACACTGGCTACTACTTGTACAGTGTACACTGGCTACTACTTGTACAATGTACACTGGCTACTACTTGTACAGTGTACACTGGCTGCTACTTTCCACACTGGCTTCTACTTTATACACTGGCTACTATTTTGTACAGTGGCTACTACTTTGTACACTGACTGCTACTTTGTACACTGACTACTACTTTGTACACTGGCTGCTACTTCGTACACTGGTTTCTACTTGGACACTAGCTACTAGTTTATATACTCATGGCTACTATTTTTACACTAACTGCTGCTTTCAGTTTAATTAGCAAAAGGGTATTGTAACATCCATGTGGCAAAAAAGCACTGGCTACATGTACATCAAGAAGTCAACCTGTTTCTTAGAGAGAGATTTGTGGAGAACACCTGCATCCATGTGGGTGATGGCAGGATGCAAGTAAGTTATAACCCTCAACTTGTTTTAATCATGGGCATCCACACACTCAGGTCATTTTCATCCCATTCATTGGACAAACCTAGGACTAATATCCCATCAGGTTACAACTCTCTCCTGGTTATTCATGTAAAACACAGAATCTATCACAGTCAAAATAAACTCATTTTGTATATATGCTACTAATTTGTTCCCAGTCATTGGGATGTTTCATCTGCTATATCAATATTCCAGATTTCCTACCAAGTTACTCTGTTTTGATCCCTGTCTTGTCAACCCACTCCAAAGAGAGACCACCCGCCTTCAAAAACAGAGAAACACATTGAGGATGCATCATTTAATAATTTGTTATTTATACCATTTGTAAGGGCACTTTTCTTGAGAGACCATAATTTGGTCATCCTATATAGAGATAGTCTTTCCAGACAGGCTTCTCAAACAGCTAGGTTATAAGCAGTGATATGGCAATTCACAAAACAGTCCTATTGCATGTTGATTTGCAACTTGCTAGATGGTCATTTTTAAGGGTTAACCCCATGGGGGGACCCTTTATGTTTTCAGGTTGTCAGTCTGTCCGGATTTCTGTCCATCCAGATGTGCACACAGGTGTCCATCCGGATGTTCACATTCTCGTTACCTTGATATCTATAGAATATCTCCATGTGTTTTGCTCAAATTTGGCAATATTGTTATCTTACCTGGCAAGATGAACTGATTAGATTTTGGTGTCACCATGACCTACATTTTGTAATTTGAGCAAACGGTAGCCTAATTACATGCTTATTAGGGGTCGTTACCACAATATCTACAAAATGCCTCCATGTATTTTGCTCAAATTTGGCAGTATGCTTATCTAGCATGCCAAGATGAACTGATTAGATTTAGGTGTCACCATGTCCTAATTTGAGCAAATGACAGCCAAATTATATATTCATCAGGGCTCATTACTGCGATATCTCCAGATGGTGGACCCTTCAGTCAATGCTTTGCATTGAAAGTATGTCTAGTTCATTACATGAAAAAATTAAAATAAATTTTGTCCCTTTATCTCGCGTGATAGATGGATAGATCAAGGAACTCGGTGGGTAACAAATATCTGATTTCGGTACCTTAGTATGTACATGTAAAACCTGATTTGGGTACCCAGGTCCAAAATTTCTTCAAAGTCACTTCACCACTAAACATTAGCCCATGGCAGGGAAAACAGCTCTAATGTAAGTTCATCTGCATAAAGTGGTGTCTATTAATTGTTTTGATGCCAACTGGGACTAAAGTCGAATTGTGTTAAACAAACTGCTGTCAATTATAATAAAGGTGCTAGATTCATATTCCTTGTGGAAAGACCTTTCATTCAAGTACCAGAAAGCTTCTAGTTCCAAAGAATATAACAATCTGGGTCAACAGCTATCCTCAGCATACTTTTGGCACATTATGTGCCCAAAGTGTGCCAAGGAAAGCTATTGACTCAGTCCAACACTTGGCACTGAAAGAGGTAAATGAATAGTTCCAGAAAAAATATAAAAAGTGAAAAGATGTGATATCTGGACACTTTTAGTTGCTTTAATTGGAAATGGATGAATAAATAAAATGTTTTGATATTTGCTTGTGACTTTTCAGTCTCACATGTGCATATGAAATGCCATGTTACTCGTATGGAGGCTACTTTTTTCTGTCTTTCTGTTATACAGTAATTTCCATATCAGTCATCGTGAGACTGGCCTTACCTTGGACAGAATAATTTAAGTCTTCCCTTGCTGAAATCTGCATCCTGTTTGGCTTCTTTCTTAAAGTGCCAGATCGAAGTAGGTGACATATTTATCTATTTATAACAAGAAGGATTTAAATTGGTAATGTCATGGCGATGAAGTACTCAACAGAGGAGCAGTGAATCTTCAGCCCACCAGAGCTATGGATTACGAAGAGGTCGGTAACCTATCGACCAATGCACATACAAAACCAGCATTTCCCCATCTCTCAAAAATAAAGAGCCTAATAAGAATTATGAGAAATTATGTCATTAATCTTTACCGTTTAAAAGTTTCATCAATATTGGGATTTACTGCACTGAAACATCATTTGTCATCTACAGTGTGTTTTTGAAGTTTGCTGAGAACTAAAATATACAGGTACAAGAGAAAAAGAGAATTGGATCTGAAATGATTAACAGGTTTTGAAGATTACCTCGTTTGTAACTGTAAGCTTAAGTAAATCACAATCTTGTCTTCCAGAAGGAAGAGTAGAGAATAGAGTGGGATGTGTACTTTATCACAGAAGGTTTCTCATCAGGTGATGCTGGTTAAAAAAAAAAACAGACTAAAGTGTGTTTTGGTGCTGCAAAATTAATTCTCGCTCGTATGCTACAAGCCAAGAGCTTGGCTTTGGTGTTTCTGCACAACAGACGTCTTGCTCAGCAACTGTGACAATAATTGTGGCTTTCCCATAATGACATGTATCTATTACCAAGAGAAGCAAAACACATTCTGCAGTTTGCATGGAAGGAGGAGGAGGAGGAGGAGGAGGAGGAGGAGGAGGAGGAGGAGGAGGAGGAGAAGAAGAAGAAGAAAGTGTTTTTTTTTTTTAAACTAAACAGAACAAAAGAATACACAACGCCAACAAAACTGGCAACTGCCTACAGCTTGTCTTCAGATCACCTGCTGGTTGTTTAGGCATTTCTGCCACGTCCCTGGAAGAACACTGGTGTGTTGATTAAAGGCAATTTTACAGTGGCTACTCTGGGCTTGTCTTGTTAGTAATGCACGGAGACACTGTAGGCTGACTGGACATCCATAGCAATGAGCTGGCTGCTCTATGCAAACTGAAGATGTTCCATTAGAGCTTCGGTAATGAAACGAATACAAGAATTGAAGGCCAGCAGGAGGCCACGTGACAGGTCACAATGTCTCACAGCTGTCCGTAAATAATTAATAGAGATAGTTGAAGGCAGATGGGGGTGGTGTCCTTGATTGGCTGGATTTTTCAGTAGGTGCTTATCAGCAACCACTTTAAGTTCGGGGTGTCAACTGGAGTGAGACTTATACCATACTTAGAGGCTGCAAACCGGGATTGAATGTTCAGATGAATACATGGTTTGCTGAGCCCCTTATACACCCATATAACACCTGATACCACCAAAAATTCTGTTAGATTTTATTTGCCAGATTTACTTCATGAAGTGCCATCTTGTATCCAAGATCCGTTTTATACCCACTCATATGATGATTTTTCCAGATACTTGTACATGTACATACAAATTTTTCTTACGTCAGTATTACAAGTCTTGTACAATTGAAAATTGCTACATATGTAATAATTGAATACTGACCGTATTGATCACAATAATATTAATTAATTTGTACTTATTACTGCCCACACAACCCTTTGGTGCCAGTTATCTTTGTTCTAATGACTTTGCATAAGATGCGATAAATTTTGGTTTGATATCAGTTGAAATTATTTGTAGGTGGCCCCAATGATTGTGAATGAAAATATTCTTAATTGGCGACACCCTGACAATTAAATCACTGTGGCCTCAACAGGCTCTTTATTGTACATTGATATTAAAAACAGTCTTATCTTTTGTTTCAATTCAACAATGTACAATTTGAATTGTGTTTTTCAGTCAAATAAAATTGAATTGAATCTTGAATCTTTCAAGGACCAATACATTTTACTGACTTGTGATTCGTGCATCAGTCAGTTCTTTCAGGAAATTGAATGCAAAAACCTCATTTGCAGTCCATTTTTCAGACGTGGTTCCAGCTGTATTGACCAGTCAGGCCTAAGTGATCATACCATATGGCCATTTGGATGTAGAATCCCACATGGTGACTGGGATGTAGTAGAGTACCATTTACATGTACATAGGTCACGGGGATGCAGAATGCCATATTAGTTTGTTTATTGTAGAATGTCACCATTTCGTTGAGTGTCACATGCTCATTATTCATGTTGAATGCCATATGCTGATTTCAGTGAAGACTGCCATATTGAATACACAATGCTGTACAAGCTGGTCATTCTGATTGTGTTGTGATGTAAAATGCTAGCTATGTGGCCATTTCATGCCATCAATTCATCCCTGTGTCAAGGTGGCTTGCATGATAGCGGTCTTTTTTTGCCTTAATGGGAGTCTCCCCACCTACTATCATATTATGTATGCAGTATACTTTATTATGGTGAAATAAAAGTATTCTGAGTCTGAGTCATTCTTAGCCACATACTCGTAGACAGTGGAAGGCACACAAGACAGTACACTGGCACATTATGAGAGTGCAATGCAGCATTCAGGGTTAAGTACCCAGAAAAATTCAGCATGATTCCAGGATTTCAGTTTGGCAACAGTGGCCATGGGACATCAAATGCAACTAACCAAGAAAATAACTTTTCACACTCATAGCCATTGTATGACAGATATTAGCCTCAAATTCCTTTGAATAGTATCAAAATGTGCGAGTTGCAAGCACAGTGGTCTCGCTGTACCTTGGATGACGATATCCTCAGAGTATGTCCAAAAGTGATCACAGCAGGTCATCTGTCAACTCAGGCCAAGTCACATGGAAAAGATGTGTGGCATGAGGGACCTGATATACACTGTTTATGGTTGTAACCCTTTCCCTCTTAAACTGGCCAAAACCGGCTGGTGGCCAAATGTCATCTGCTTCAGGGTTTTCAACTAATTTGAACAATAATGAAAAGCAATTTGACAGAGAATTGTAGATGAGACCTATCAAGATCACATGTCCCAGGCTAACAGCTTTCCTTGGCATGGGTTAAGCACTAAGTGCCGTGCAACCCATGCCAAGGAAAGCTGTTGACCCAGTCTTAGTTGAAGGGGGAAGGGTTTAATAAGCAGAAGGTCTCATTAGAGTGGTTTGTCAAGGGAAGGTATTGTGCTATGGTATCATAAGGACTGTTGTATTATGGTATCGTAAGGACTGTTGTGCTTTGGTGTCATAAGGACTGTTGTGCTATGGTGTCATAAGGACTGTTATGCTATGGTATCATAAGGACTGTTGTGCTTTGGTGTCATAAGGACTGTCGTGCTATGGTGTCATAAGGACTGTTGTGCTATGGTATCATAAGGACTGTTGTGCTTTGGTGTCATAAGGACTGTCGTGCTATGGTGTCATAAGGACTGTCGTGCTATGGTGTCATAAGGCCTGTTGTGCTATGGTGTCATAAGGACTGTTGTGCTATGGTGTTATAAGGACTGTTGTGCTATGGTATCATAAGGACTGTTGTGCTATGGTGTCATAAGGACTGTTGTGCTATGGTATCATAAGGACTGTTGTGCTATGGTATCATAAGGACTTGTGCTATGGTATCATAAGGACTGTTGTGCTATGGTGTCATAAGGACTGTTGTGCTATGGTATCATAAGGACTGTTGTGCTATGGTATCATAAGGACTGTTGTGCTATGGTGTCATAAGGACTGTTGTGCTATGGTATCATAAGGACTGTTGTGCTCTGGTATATTGTAAGAGCAGCATGTACATGTATAATACACAATTGCATATAGCAAGTGTGATCATTTTACTGGAGCAGACCAGTCAATTCTCTCTGTTCCAGAGTGGTTGTTCATTGAGGCCAGTTTGACAGATGAAGTTATGACCACAAGTCTAGGTGGTAGCTGTAAACTAATAAAGATAATGGACATCGTATGTTATCCATTTTATGAATGGATAAGCAGTAAGAGTTACATGTAGGACCATAAAACAGTTGAATAATGTACAAGAAAAGCTGAAAAGTATATACACAGTGTGAAATTGTGCTGTGAAGTTATTTTTGCCCGGGGGGGGGGGGGGGGGGGGGCATGCGTGTGATGTACATGTAAAATTGTGTGTAGGACCTGATGGCAACTTGGTGGTGAACTGTTATGGCAAAATGTAGAACTGACAGTATGCTGGAAAGATACACTAGATACAGTATATATACAACATACACTGGTAAAACATGTGGCAGTCTTTTATGACAAGATGCAAGAACTGGAAACATGCTGGTGAGTCAACCAAGTCTGCTGAAAGACTCAAATAATGCACTGAGAGACTGACTGCATGTAGACTGGTCAGGCAAGTAAGTGGTGATGATACAGGGCTGAGAACGTGGTGGTAGTAGTTACAGTGATGATACAGGGCTGGGAACATGCTGGTAGTAGTTACAGCTATGATACAGAGTTGGAAACATGCTGGTGGTAGTTCCAGTGATGATACAGACCTGAGAACATGCTGGTGGTAGTTCCAGTGATGATACAGAGCTGGAAACATGCTGGTGGTAGTTACAGCTATGAGACAGGGCTGGGAACATGCTGGTGGTAGTTACAGCTATGGTACAGAGCTGGAAACATGCTGGTGGTAGTTCCAGTGATGATACAGAGCTGGGAACATGCTGGTGGTAGTTACAGCTATGAGACAGGGCTGGGAACATGCTGGTGGTGGTTACAGCTATGGTACAGAGCTGGAAACATGCTGGTGGTAGTTCCAGTGATGATACAGAGCTGGGAACATGCTGGTGGTAGTTACAGCTATGAGACAGGGCTGGGAACATGCTGGTGGTAGTTACAGTGATATAAACAAACAAGCCAACAATGCATACAATAACAAGAGCTGCCAACATATAAGTTTATTGTATAATTATCTAGAAAGGTAAAATGCCCTGCAACATGCACTTTCATTTCATCAACACCAGAAATCTGTTAGCTAAGTGCTACACTCTCACTTTGTTTATAGTGTGTATATACTAAAGTGGTCCCCTGCTTGTAAAACCTAAAGGACATCTCACCAGTCGCCACCTCTCTTGTAAGCCACTTTTGAGCTGTGTTATTTGGGTGGACCACTAATATATACATGTATGTATGTATGTATGTGTGTATGTATACATGTCTGTATAAATATACATACATACATACATATATACATACATACATGTATGTATGTATGTATGTATGTATGTATGTATGTATGTATGTATGTATGTATGTATGTATATATATATATATATATATATATATATATATATATATATATGTATAATTTCAAATACTAAAAAAGGACAAGAACCTTGAGGCTAGCACAGCATAATTTCATTAAAAAAAAAAACATTTCACTTTTGATAGACAACTTACATGTGGAGTAATATATCTAAGTGGAAGAAAAGGGAAAGATTATCAAGTACTGGGCCTGGGGTCCGGGCACATTGAATGGCTTTGATCAGCTGTGAGCACTTGAAAGGGCTTCAGAATTCTAGCATGCAAAGGGGAAAGTCAAACTCCCATAGTTCCTTGATACAAATTGATGAAAATACAGTGGTTCCTCTCTAATAAGGCCCCCCTCAAGAGAGGCCACCCTGTCTGCAAAGGCCAGTTCTTCAAACCAGAAAAGTGGTATTTCATTTTACTGTCCCTGTTAAGAGAGACCACCCTCTAATGTGGCCACTTTTTGGTTGTATTTTGGGGGACCACAGTATGTAACAGAAGACATATGACCAAAAAAACAAAAACAAAAACAAAAAAAACTCTTAAGGGTTAAAGGGTTAAGGGGCAAAAAGAGTTAAAAGGAGGATGTTGACCTGATGACTCCAGGTACATGGTTATACCATGGCACTATCCACTATCAACAGGGAGCCCTCAGTCAACAGGTTGGATTGTGTTGCTATGCATACAACATGTGTATTATATGTGTATTCAGACCGTATCGCAACAAGCTAACCCTCAGTGACTAACTGGCATTGTATTGTGATGAAGATGTCTAAGGTATGGTTTTGATGTTGAATGCCCATAAACACTCTCTCCAGCTGAAAGTCAGAGTTCACACCTTCCCTACATGTATACTAGGAAAGGTGTTGACTTAGGTAGGTCATGCTATCCTGATAAGCGTGATAGAATACAATTCTCATTCAAAACAATTTTGATTAACAAGACATGCAAGAATACACATTGACGCAGATGACCTTTGGTAGGTAAACACTTTGAGCTGGAACCATCGAGAAACGCAAGAATGTGAAGTAATTTTTATTTTGACAAGAAAGGTAATGATTGGTTGCTATACGTGGATTTAAATCTTCATAGTCATAATGAGGCAGCTGATCGCTCCTGATGTGAGAAAAGTAAATAAACAAGAGAAACTTTCTTGCCTTGACATCTGGATGGACATTTCATTACTGCCATATGCTATGGTAAATGAATTTGCCAAGCAAAAGTTTGGTTGGTAAGCCAGTAATATGTGAAACTGATGCGGATATTGTGTGCAAATAAAACAACAGTAGACCGATGGAAAAATAGAGAAGCTTTTGGGATAATATGACAGAGAACAAAGGATGATATGTATGCCTTAGGGTGTGAGTTTATACAAGGTGTGCAGAATAAGCTTACTGGTCATAAACATTTGTGTGGCTTCGTGTCTCCTTGCACCATTCAGACGTCCCACCATCTGGATGAACAGGGTATTGCTGACAGACTAATTCTTGCACACATGATGGTTCTATATGTACGTGTGAATATTTGCATTTGTGTAGGGATATTCAACAGGCCATACTTTGAGGACCTGCATGTCACATGATCTGGGGATGGCCAGTGTGACTGCATGAATAGGGAAGGGCAGTCTCTTAAGTTTCCAGAAACCTCCACCACACGGCGCGAGTCATCGCTTTCATCCGGGTATTGGCCTGCGGGTGAACATTGGTCTCGGCGGATTTGCAAACACTGTGATAGCATTGTACGTATCGGCAATCAAAGTGCCAAAAATGTTCCTTTTCATGTAATATCTGCTAATAAAATTTACACACACGAAAGATAAGATTGTATTATAGCAGAGCATGAATGCATTTGTTCGTATGTTGTGTTAAAAAAGTGAAAAATCCATTTGAACCACGATCACAGGAAACCGCATTCTGCTTGTTACATTCCTGTGTAGCGCCACTCGACTATGTGAATGGTCGAAAGAAATGCAATAATAAAGAATATTCTTCGACAGTTATTAAGAAAATGCAATGATCACATATAACAAATTATCGACATAGCACATAATATGGACTCAACAGCATGAGGATTTTGTAAGACTCCTGTTGCAAGGATTTAATGTGACGCGGTTCATCGCGGGCGATAATGGAGGATCGAGTAGGATAAAACAACATTGGTCATCGCGTTTTAAGAACAATGTTGCCAACCTGCCAAATTTAAAATCCGGAAGATAGAAAGTAAAATTAAGGGAGATTGATAAATGAATATGAAATATAGAAGGGAAATATTGATGAATTTCCGGGAGGTGACTCAAAATTGTCAAAAATCCACACTTTTTCAAGAATTTTAAGCATAAAATTCCGGGAGTTTCCCGGATAATTCGGGAGGGTTGGCATCACTGTAAGAAGTCGATTGTATTTTATTTGCCGGTTGTGTTGTCATTGTGTCAAAAATAAAGACAAGTAGACAACCTCATCAGAATATGTTATTGTAGATGAATTCCCAAGTTTTACAGTGTTACTGTATGTGTGTGGGTGGGTGTGGGGTGGGGGGTCGGCAGGTAGCGTTAAAAGTTAAATTAAAATTAAAATCAAATGTGATTAACTCCATAACAATGTGTATTGGGTTGATTCCTTGATTGCATTACTTTCTACAAAATGTATTAATGATAACATTATCATGATTATGAGTTACACTTGGTTATTTCATTCGCCAAGAAAAACGCTCAGTTTGCACCATGCGTTAACACATCATAGTATGCGACGCTACTCAGGTTCACCCGCTATTGAATACCCAGATGAAAGCTGTCCGCAGCGCCACATGGCGGTCAATGAGAGAACGCAGAGTTATTGCTCTACCATATTGAGGTTATGACAACTTGTAAGTTTCGACAAACCAAACATCATCTGGTAACTACTACTGTCCAAAATGTAACCAAAAACACCTTTGAATGTAGTTTTTTATTTGAAAAAAAAGGAAGGAACCCAAAACCGAGGTTAATGATTTGTCTCCACACTTTTAAGCAGGATAATCCTATCTGTAGAGGCTGATAATAATTAACAGGATTTTGCTGTTTAAGTTTCATCAACTGTATGGCCAAAATGTCAAATGATAAATAATGAACCTGAGCTTATAAGCTTTATTTAATGAGGGTGGCTTGGTAAAGAAAATGCCTAGGTATATCTCTAATCTTTTTTATTTAATATCTTTTATCTTTCCCAAGGGCTTCACAGTTCCAGGTACATGTACATAATCTTGGATATATGTATAATTTACTTTATTTCTACAGGATTGAAAAAATAGCCTGTGGCTAGTAGCATAGATACACTGGCATCCATAGTCAGCTTCATATTCAGATGAAGTCAATCTTAAGTTAAACTTTTTTCTCTGTCAGAAATAATCTAAATATATGTTGCCACAGCAGGCTGTGAAAAGAGTACCACACTTTAACTGTGCTCTTCTAAGACCAGCCACAAGAGTCTAGATACGAGGACAGACCTTTGTAGAATTCAGTTGCCGATCGTGGCCACCAGGTCATGGCACAACGATTCTTCCCAGTACTTTGCATCAGGTGGTATGGCAAGCGAGTGGGCCATCGTGCATACATACATAGATAGTGAACAGCAATAGAACACCATAAGGATATATTTTCAAAACTACTCTATTTTAACAGCACCCAGAAATCGGCCTGTGTACAATTGTCAGGTGCCAAGCTGGTCTTCTGGTACCCAGAAATTCATGTATTTGGAGAAATATCCATGGATGTCAAGGATTACTTTCTGTAGCTTCCCAAAAATGTTGAAATACACGACACAGGTCAAGCAGCAGAGGCAAAACATTAACTCTGAAATGGGGCCATCTGCATGATCACTCTGCAGAGGTGGCCAGATGAGGCATCTCTGAGAGCAGGACAACTTTTGTGTATTACATTTTAGGATGACAAGATCAGAACTAGTCATTTAAACTAAGGCTTTGATGTTGAATGTACATGATGATGGCTTTGTGTAAGGGCCAAGTTTATGCTGTATATGTACATGGGTGACAATGTACGAGGTTAAATGACTACTTTAGCAAATCTAGTGTCCAGATAATTTTTCAAGAACTTTTTATTCTATGACAACTGCCTCCAGCTGTGCCCAGGTAACAAATTAAACTGATGTCAAGGGATCTTATATGTGTAAGAGGGGAAAGAACATCCATTTTAAACATGTTTCAACAAATGTCCATGTTTCCTAAGGCCTAACAAAAATATATGTGTGGTTCCGGTAACCCGACCAACCCTACTGAAAAGGCCTGACCCTAAATAAATTTTATGAAACATAAAAAAAAAAATGAGTTTCAAGCTGCCCGTCCCTGATAAAAATTAATCATCCCTGGCTGAAAGATGTTTTCGAGAAAGTGGCCATTGTGCCATTATTTTGTAGTAAAGTCAACTCAAACTAGCATTTTTTATCAGCTTGTTTGGAGGGCCGGGGAAACAGCATAGCTGCACAGCCATAGTTGTTCGGTGAAACACCATAGCCCCAGTTATTCGGTGATCATTGTGGTAATATTTCTATAGGTTTCAGGTGTCCATTCTCTGAATTACCAGGGCAAACAGTCATTAAAGTACTTTGAAGGTATCAGAGCCATAGGTCAATATGCTCAGAAAATCACATCCCATCAAAATTGACTTTTTGTCATTTTCAGTAAAAGATGTTGGGGATCTTCCATCATACCAGGTGGTTTTGTTGTAACTCTTTTATTTTTGTGAGAAAATTAAACCTAAAATTGTTCATCACTGTAAGCATCTGTCAAAAGTCAAGTCAGGTGCCCGTGTTGATTTAGACATGCTAATCTACATTTACCTAAGCGCCAGCTTGGGTATGTGCAGTGAAGCCTGATTTTTCATTATGCACACAATAAGTGGTCCAATTAGGTACCCTTTTATTTAGCAATATGTATAAGCCACAGTCATACTCATGATCAAAAGAGCATTAAGCCCTTCACATGTAAAGCAAACAAGCTGAAACCACATAATGGCTCAAGCTTATGCAAGAAAAGATAAAAAATCTTCATTTCCAATGTATTTCAATTGTATTTGTGTCTTTTTGCCCAGAACCACTTCCTAGTAGTCATTACCCTATTCCGCAGTCTGAACTCTTTACTCTCCATAAGCTAACCTGTCCCTGTCTCACCTATATACATATGGAATGACTATTGTCCATATTGCACATGTTCCTCTGTAAAATTTTGACATACATGTAGGCTGTATCAGCCCAAATAAATTAAAGGGTCTTCAGCAGGTAACTACTCAACATGTTTTGGAGCCTTTACCCATACATGTCTCTCTGAGTTGCGGCTCCTTGTCTAAGCAAAGACAACCCACATAATAAAGAATAAATATGAATGTGGCAAATGATGAATTAGCTAAATACGTGAAGTGTTGCTTATAAATGCGGAGCTTCATCATGAAAGAAGAATACCAGCTGTCCCTATAAGAACAATTTGACTTACCCATGAACCAATATGTACCCTTTCTAGCTGGACAGCTTATCATAGTTGAACCACCTGCCAGTGTATAACTGAAGTGGAAACAAGCTGGGGCATTATATTCAGTCCCAGTGATAGTAAAATAAACAGTTGCAGCTAGACCACCTCTACAAACCAAGGGAAATCCTAACAAGGACTGCAACAATGGACATCCTGCACCAGAAATATAAAACAAACTCTATGATAACACCTGCCCCTCAAACGATGTTGTTGTTTGTTTGTTTTTTTTCACTGGGGCAGCACATCCAATGGCAAGCCCGTTATATGATTATACCATTGACAAAAGAACAATGTGAGGGAGCCAGTAGATTTCATGTGATGGCCTGTTACTATTTCAAATCTTCTCTTTCACCTTTCACTGCAGATTTCTGGGAAATATATTTTATATGACATCTTAAATTTTATGAGAGCCTAACTCAGAAAGTATCAATTCTTAAAAAAGTGTTGGATTTGGAAGATAAGAATGTAACTTAGGAAGTCATTTCTTGTTTTTAGATATTCCATTTCTTTATATGACTTTTGAAGCTCTTAAAGTGAAATAGTTGTCCAAGGCTGCCAAAAACCCTTTGAATGCTTATAAGATAAAAACTTTCATGTTCAAAGAAAATCCAAGCATGGACTTCCCAAGTTATGATTTAAGGTACAGTTAAGCAAATTTTCAAGCTTGCATCTGCTATATGTTTTGAAAAATCGTGTCGCAAAGTGTAAATGAGACCCCTTCACAAAAGCACCGCTTATGTTTGACCATAACTTATAACCTTTCTGTTCATGTGGGAGAAAACTACACATCTGTACAAAACAGGAAAAACTATAGTTTTATGATAGTAGTCACTTCAGTGCACTTAAAATGGAACTTCTCAACAGGTGTCAGGATAGCTCTGCTACCTTAAAACATAACTTACTATCTTAACTTTAATCTGCCCACTTGATTGTGTCTGAAGCAGTTATCATTGTTAGTTACAAATCCAAAGGCGACATGATACCTTGAGCTGGCAAACCGTACATGTTGTTGAGCACCATTTAGAACAGGTAGAGGCCAACTTTTGAACATGGCGCAACGCATTGCAGGACAGTTGCACAAAAATACATTTGATTTGGATATTAAAGTGAATCGTGACCACTGCATATATCATATCATTATGGATATATATATACACGGCGTACTTTTACTTTCATATATAACAAACCCCTCAAGATGGTCCCAATACTATCCTCATTTACAAGCTAGAGAGTTATATTTTATAACTGTCATCGCTTCATCATCATACCTATCCATATTATCATCCAGGGCCTGGCGGAAGATCAGAGCTTTTGCACTGAGCCAGGCACCCTGGTTAAAGAATAAAGTCTATCTATCTGTCTGTCTGTCTGTCCGTCCATCTGTCTGTCCATCCGTCTGTCTGTCTGTCTGTCCGTCCGTCCGTCTGTCCGTCCGTCCGTCCATCCTTCCTTCCATCCATCCATCCATCCATCCATCCATCCATCTATCTATTGGGTGCGGAATCCACAATTTCCAAAATGGCAGCCAAGTCCCTGGGTTAGTCCTGATTGGATATTTTGAAAAGGTAGTATGCAAAGTATAAGTGTGATTAGTGTTAACGGAAGGTTACTTGATCAACTGAATGTAAATGTAAAATATAAAATGCGACTTATCCAGTGGGAGCATTACCTAAAAATGTAAATACAATGCCTTGAAATTACCAGTTGTTGGGGGCGGTGGGCCCCAGAATAGGAATATTAGACACTGAAGTTGCCCTCAGACTATGAATTAACTAGCAGCACTGGGCACACAGGCCGAGAGCCCCCACTGAGTCAAAGATGGAGCTTTGTAGAGAAGGTTGCCCCAATAGTGGATACAGATCTGAAAATACCAGCAGGTTTTTATATAATTGGTAACTATGTTATGATGCATGATGATGGGCCTCTGGAAAGGTCAGGACAAGGTTTGAAATGTTTGGGTGACCTTGACATAATCCCCAAGGTTACAGGGTTACTTTAGGGAATTTTACTATTCATTTGATAACTGAAGTACTATTTGAGCTGAGACTTGGATGCTGGTTTTGTGTAAGTACTGGGAGAATGCTAACATGGATGACCTTGACCTTGATCACAAGGTTACAGGGCCATTTCATTTTTAATTTGATAACTCAGTTACTGCGAACTAGGACTTTGATAAGGTGATGTTATAACACTTTGTGCTGGTTCTCTATAAGGACCAAGTTGAACAAGTTTCTCGGACAGTTCATCCACAGCTGAATCCTTGCAAGCAAAATATCTCAGGATTCATAGGTCACATCAAACTCCAATTGACCTAACTGGTACCTTGACAATATTTCTTGACCTGATTACATTTTAGTGACCTTGACCTCATTATTAAGGTCATGGGACCCATGTGTGTGCAAAGCAGGGGATATGCAGTCTGTCAATAATGACTGTTCTAGTCATGCATCCCTTAAGAGGGGATGCATATATTGTTTAGTCCCATCGTCTGCAGTCTCTGCCACCACGTATCTTATTTGCCTGTCTGTCTCACCCCTCTTGAATTATTACCTTCTTATTTGGCACAGATAATCTATGGGTCTGTGAATTTTTTCCTATATAATAGTATGTAACCTTGAGGTCAAAGGTCAAGGTAAAATCCTTGTTGTACTTTTCTGCTGACCCATAAATTTTCATGTATTGGCTTATATACATGTACCTTAATGGTGCATCATAGGTCGAAGGTTACAATTAAACGTATTAGGAAAGTACCTATGGGCTTTCAATTTGTATGGTTCATTTTTAAACCTGAGTGACCTTGAAAGGTCAAACTGTATAATTCTTGTTGATTACCATGTAAGTCAGTTTTCAACGTCTCCAAAATAATTGGCCAGATTTGCTTCAAACTTGGTGGAGGATGTACATTGGGTAGGTAATCTACAAACTGTGGTTAAATGGTCATGCTCCAATGATTTTTTTAAAATTTTTAATGAGTGTTTTTTTGTTTTTTGTTTTTTGTTTGTTAATGTTTTCATTCCCATTGGTTACCATGTAAGTCTATGGGGTCTGCTATGGTAGTTCACATTTTGACTTTTTCAAAGCCACAATCCATATTCACTTGAAACTTTTGGTTACAAATACTCCATAGATTTTTTTTTTTCTGTTTTATATATGATTGTGGATGACTTTTAGGTTGTAGGTCAAGGTTACAGTGCTTCGCAAAATAAAATGGTTTCCCTGTCACATCTTCAAATGGGTATGTTGAAGTCCATCAAACTTGGTCATTATTTACCTAGGTGAGACTTCCCTTAAATTTGCTCAGAGATGACCTTGAGGTCAAACTTTCTGCAAAAGAATGGTGACCCTCTTAGAGGGGTGGCCTCTGGTGACAGGCCCCTGCTCCGGGGATGCATAACAATTTCGCACAAAAAACTCACTTCCAGTTTTTTTTGTTTTTAACAGGGAAAAGCTGTTGACAAGAATGGAACATAGTGTTATACAGTGGTACCTGTCTTGAGAGACCCCTCCAATGAGAGCCCGCATATCTTTTTAAGACCACTCTCTCAGAACACTGTGCTATCTATTCCATGTTATTATACCTCTAATGAAAGACCACCTGTTTTGAGAGACCACATTTTCACCTGCTTTAGAGGTGGTCTCTCAAGACAGGGACCACTGTACGAGAAACATCTACAAATTTCATTCAAGTGATAAATCAAGTTGTATCTGATTTTTATACATTGACACAGATCACACACACACACATCTACAAATTTCATTCAAGTGATGAATTACAAGCTGTATCCAATTTCTACAAGTTAACTCAAATCACACACACACACACATTAAAATGCAAAGAAGTTGCCCTTTTGCATAATCAGGATAAAATGAATAGTGGGTCTCAAGTTTCTGTGACATATGTATATATTACACACTCAAATTCATTGTGAGTGATGGAAATTTCTTTTGTGATATACAATGTGACAGAACCTGTAATTTGAGCCCTCTGATCTATAAAATCAATATCTGGTTACAGTCTAATTTGTAAATGCAGTTTGGATGTTTTTCAGTTTTGAATTTGCACAGATCAGTATCCCAATAATGTCGCACTTTCACCCATCTCTGATTGCAATGAGTTGTTATAGGTCATGCAGTGGCCCCCCTACTATAAATTTAAAGCCACCCCAAGTGCACCAGAAATGTGGCTTTATGAGAGGGGGTGGCCTCTTTTGAGGGGAAATTAAATGAAAATAGCATACTTGATGTGTGGAGAAGTGGCCTCTACAGAGGGGGCAGCCCCTCAATCAGGGGGGCCTTACAAGAGGGGGGCCAGTAGAATTCTTGATGAAACTGAAGAGAAAAAAACTGAGGTGATTATCTTTACTGTGAAAGCACTATATTTTTTGTCTGGTGACATGAAAAAGGGCCTTTGCTAAAAAAAAGTTGAAACACAAATCTTCCTCCTGTAACAAAGATTGAGGGAAGCCACAAGTGTGCATAATAATCTAGCAGCCCAGAAGAATGTGGCTCAGAGTTTGTAGCTTTAACCCTGGCCTGTGTAACCAGCCTCAAACAGCATCATTTCAAATGTTGCATGCAGGCATTTTTTTCTTAACAGAAAAATATTGTGAAATGAAAATCATGTCAAATGTCACCAGCTTTCTTGCTTTAGTTTACTCAACATAAGCATTTAAGCTGCAGATTTTTGCCTGCTTGACAGACAAAATTCCATGTATTCTTGTGGGGTGGAAAAAGAAACATCACCTGAGTTTACTCTGCTTTCAGGGTAACAACAGGAGGAGGGGATTTGAATAAAAAAAATCTGAAAGGGATCTGTGAGAATATAGTCCCAAATGTCAGTATCATAATAGCTACATGTACACACAAACAAATTTGCCAGCATTGATTTTAAAGTAACTTAAATATGAGCATAAATCTCAGACAAAATGTCAACACAATTGTCCAAGTAGTATATGGAAGCCTCACAGGTAAAATTAAACCCGGTAGATTTAGTTTTGTGTGGAATCGTATGATGTACAACAAAGCAGATGTCATTAGAAAAAGCCTAAAGATGTAGTATATCAGTATTGGTTGACAGACACTGACACTGATCCTATCTATACAAACAGCTTAGAGTAAAGCTTTGGCACACCAACTGTTTACAAATAGCACGGGGTCCACTTTTAGCCCTTGCCAACAAGATGCATGGCTGTGTGATATTTTAAACTCAGCAAGCTCTGAAACTGAGGTCAGAACTGGGACAGCTGTCTGCTAATGTCCCGCACAAAAAAGTACCTGGATATCACTTAGGTGAGAGCATAGTGTAAAAGCCGAAGGACCCTAAGAGAGTGGTCTTTAAGAGACCACCTGGCTGGGAGACCATACTCATCGGGCCCACAACACAAGATTTTATACGAAGCAAGTTCTCGCTGAGAAGATTTTATAAATTTAGTTTTGTGAGATATTTTCTTGTTACAATTAAGTTGCGTACAAGACTTTGCAGTGCAATGCAAAAACTGTTAACGGAGTGCGTTAGCACTTGAATGAAAGCTCTTTTTGTCAGGAATTCTTAACACACAATTCCCATAATTCCAGCTGTATATGTGGGGGAAAAATACATCACTTCTGCGGTGCATATACATGTATGAAGGTCTTTTTCACATCTTTGCTGTATGTGGACTGGTTTTTATCCAAGGAAGGTTGCTAAGTTGTTCTTCACAGTGAGGCTGGAAAATAACCTATTATAGTACGAGTAACAGACTATAAGACCCAGTCTGACCATGATTAAAAAAAAGAAAAAAGAGAGAAAAAAAAAGAAAAAAAAGGGGAAAAAAAAGGGAATTTACAATTACACAATAAGGATTTAACAATGTACCCCGCCCATATCTAAGATTGCGTGGTTGGATTGTTGCAGGAGTTACGGTGAACCATGCCTGAAAAATATGTAAACTATGTCTCTTAACTTATTCATGTGCCCATTATGCACAGCGGCAGACTGAATTGAATTGTTTCCACCTCAAATTACCAAAGGTGCACACTCATGTGTAGCCTCATTGTACTGTCAGCTGTGAGGTTTCACTTCAATTTTATCATTAACTCTTTGAGTGCCAAAACTGAGTCAACAGCTTTCCTCGGCATGCATTGAAAGCTGTTGACCTGGGATATTTTCTCCGAAACTATAGGCTAGTTGAATGAAAAGCCTTTTTACAAGGAATACAAATGTGGGATCCTTATAATTCCGACTAGTTTGATTGAAGTACATGTACATTGACTTTAGTTGTGCTTGGCACTGAAAGAGTTTATATAAAATGTTTTGATGAAAATTGTGGCTAAATCCTGTTAGGAAGGCGTGGCCCAAGTCAACACCTGTCCTTCATGTGGGTCGGTTTCTAAGCCAACCTCACATGTGGTGTCACAAAAGATGTCAGATTTTTGGCAGCACTTCCAAAATGGCACAATGTACTTGAGAGGAAGGTTGTTTTGTTATCAGTGAAAGATACCAATGAACAAAGCTTATTTGTCCACTCAATCTTACTAACAGTAGGCAGAACTCATATCTGCTGAGCAGCTCCAACAAAATTACACTTTCCAAGTTAAATAATAGATTAAATAAAGAAACCGAAGTCCGAACATTAGGCAGCTTATTATGCTGGTGCATGAAGCACTGCCATGTGGTCAAATTCTTCACATTTCTATGAGATTTGTTTTTTTTGTTATAATTGTAAAACCTGAAAGGTCAATACCTGTGTCTTCTAAAAAGTCCTCCTCACCCCCATTAAAAATGATGATAATGACGACGAGGACGACAACAATAATAACAACAGCAACAAGGATATTAAATAATCGGACTTCCATTTGAACCTGAAATTTACCAGAATAGACTGAATCTGATATTAAACTTAAAAATTGTTCACACATTGGATTGCAAACCAGTAATTCAGCCTTTCAGACTGCATTGCAACGTACCATGAAGCACATCCCCTCCCCATAAAAACAACCTCAGGAAACATCTTCACATTCCTATATTTGGGCCTGTATTCACTTCATTATGGTTTTAACTAACCAGCGGCAGGTCTGTGACAAATAACTCTATCACTGTCTGAGTGATAAATGAGAGACAAGGAATGAACAAATTACAGCCTCCAGAATGGATATTCTTAAAAACAAAGAAAGTGAAATGACAGACAGAAGCTCCAAGTCTCCCTCTAAGCTGGGAGGTCTCCCACTTAGCTGGGAGATCTCCCACTTAGCTGGGAGATCTCCCACTTTTTCTTACTTCTTCAAGTCTTCAACTGCCCCACTTTTTAGTTGCCTACTTACAGGTTTGCACCTTGTCCTTCCCTGCATCCTTCCAGCAAAGGGTGTCTAGGTCATAAATACCCTTGCCACACAGGACAGGTATCTCGGGTTCATTTCGAGATTGACTCGAGAAACTTTGCCGCACTGTGAAATTTCACCCCGGGATGATATCGAGTCGATGTTCCAGGCAAACTCTGGAGAATGAGGGTTCAACCCGAGATCTTGACTCGGGATTGGCTCCACAGGGGGTGGGGTGTGTCTGCTAACAGTGACCTGGCTCATACTTATGTGTATATGTGGTGGTGACAAAATGAAGTTTTTTTGTTTTTTTTTCATCACAGAAAAGGTACATAACTGGATCAGTGACACTGTGGGGAATGTATGTACATGTATGATGTGGACCATATACTGAAAAATAGCAAAAGCTGCCTGAAAGAAAAAGGACACATATGGAATCATGTACAGTGTATGCACAACTATTTGAGTAAATCCCTAGTTGCACTTCCCTTGGACCAGAAATTTGTCCCTGATAGCAAGCAATTCATGACACTTCTCACTACACTCATGGCATAACAAGCACCTTGTGACACTTCTGTCAAGCACCCCATGACTCTCATGGCATAACAAACACCTTGTGACACTTCTGGCAAGCACCCCATGACACTCATGGCATAACAAACACCTTGTGACACTTCTGGCAAGCACCCCATGACACTCATGGCATAACAAACACCTTGTCACACTTCTGGCAAGCACCCCATGACACTCATGGCATAACAAACACCTTGTCACACTTCTGGCAAGCACCCCATGACACTCATGGAAAGCTCATGATACAAATGCCAAGCACCTTGTGACATTTCTGGCAAACACTTCATGACACTATGGCAGCAACCACAGCAAATCATTTTCCGCATGAGTAAGCACTAAAGAATATCTTCAATGCTTACATTTAAGATTCTCTGTATATATCCTAATCTTCAATAGTCTCCTTTAAGATCCTCTTTGTGACAAATGTATATATTTTTTGGTGCTATGACCCAAGCTGGTTACATAGTTCATCAACCATATAGGTATGGGGTCACCAGTATGCTGACCTGTATGAAGTATATTTGAATGATCTCATGTGCAGATGCTATCAGGCCTCTTTGTCAATAGGCCATAAGAGCTCACTTGTTCACAAATTGTTATTTCATGTGAATGGCTGATGTAGTTTAGTTTGATAGCCATCAGGGATGCCAACATTTGAAGTGGTATTTCAGGGACTTGTAGCAACAACATCAGGGAATCAAAAGAATTAACAAAGACTGTAGCAGCAAATACCCAATTCGGATGAGGGACACACACACCGTAAAGTGGTCAAATTTTCAGCTAATTTTAGGGACTGGCCATGACAATGAGGGACAGTTGGCCTCTCTGAGCCACAGCCTTCCTAATTACGTCATGGTCTATTCTTTTTTTCACAAATTTGTGTATTGTAAATCTACATTAATGAGGACAGTTTACTTTCAAGTTTTAGGTGCTAAATGCCTGCGTACATCAAATTTTCATTTTCACTTTTATTGATATTTTGTGAAGATAAACAAAAATTCAGGAGAGTGTTATAATGCCTGTGAGCATGTTGATGTATCTTTTGACATATAGGTCAGTATAGACCTCTTTTCTTTATGTCAGTAAAATCACTACATACTACAACTCTAAATATCTGACTTTTGAATCGGTCACCACTGAAGAGGAACCAGCATATGGAAGCATGGCTCATTATAGGTGTTATACATGTATATGGTCAAGCAGCAGCCCAGAAGCTTGCTGTGGAGCAGGTGAGAATGTGAAATCTACAGTGGTGCCACGGACATAGAGGAGATTATAGCTACGGATGTGATGATAAGGAGACAAGAGGAGCTTTCCTTTATGTTATAGGAAACAGGAACAAGACCACATGGGCCTACTGCATCTTCATACAGTACCACCTAGGATTTCGTCTATGAGTGTTACTCTTTACTGACATTCAGCATTGCTGACAGTCGCAGTTTCATTATATATTAACACATTTCCTACTAAGTTGCCAAAGCCTTGGTGGCTTTTGCATTGCCCGAGAGGGCATCTGTACGGATATCGCTGCAGCTGGGTGTCTTAAGCAAAGCCAAAACCACTGGCTTAATACTAGGCATGTTGGGACGTGACTGCAAGCCTTTGTTTTTAACTCACTCCATACCAGTCCCTGATTTGTCCATACATTTACCAAGATTTAAGATGAGAATTACTTATTTAAATTCTTCATGAAAAGAGCTTTCATTCAAGTACCAACTTGCCTATAGTCATCAGTCAGTGGTTTTTGCACTGTCTGGCAAATCATGCTGCAGCTGCCCTGGTGGCAACTGCAGCATGGCTTGCCAGGCAGTACCAAAACCACTGATCATAGCCTGTCACCATAGTATGGAAAGAGTTAATTTACAAAGTTGAATATGTGATTAACCTTTGATTGTAGCTAATTAAATGTGCGCAAGGGGATGACGTTATCATAATATCCCAGCAAGGATGCATTGAAGCTTCATCAAATTTTTATCAGAGATACACATTATAATGGACCAAGTTCCTAAGAGGCAGCTTCCTCTCATTATTTTTAAACTTATGAAACTTTTGAAGTATTTATTTGAAGGCCGTCTGGGTGGCACAGAAGTGGACAATCTTGTTATCATAATATCTCGAGAAGGATTCATCACAGCTTCATCAATTTTTTTATTCAGTTACACTGTATTATGGCACCTGTGAGGTCTGAAAAAAATACAGAATTGAGGGGAAGAAAAAGATTGTTGGCACCGAGGGTAATTTGTTCTCTAAATGCTATTTTTCTAACCAGACAACCACATCAAAAATAAATAAATAAATAAATAAAAAAAAATGATAATAAATGAATGAATGAATAAATGAATAAATGAATGAATGAATACATAAATAAATAAATAAATAAATAAATAAATAAATAAATAAATAAACAAACAAACAAACAAACAAGCAAACAAGAGAAAAATAACACAAATGAAGTAAGTCTTTGGGGGCATCCAAGGGAAAACGTCCATGCAAGTCTGCACAGCAGGTAAGCAACGGATAACACCCAATCGAACCTGCTTCAGCATGCAACAAAGAACAATGTTCACCAAACTCTATCCAGCAGGGAACTAAAGGCAAAGGTCCCACTAATTTGCCCATCAGGATGCTTTGAAACTGGGTGTTTGAAGTGCTGCTCATTTGTCTGGGCAGTGCAACAAGAGTGGACAGCAGTTTATTGAATAAGGGAATACTACTCCCGAAAGCTTGCAAAAAATTGTCCACTTTTAGCATGATTTTATTACCATTGCTGATAACATCCACAAATAACCACTGAGCCTGAAATTACTGTGTGGCTGTTTTAAGATTATACCATCAAACCCCACCCCACCCCCTTTTTTATATGTTCATATAGCTTTAACCCTTTTTATACCATTATGTAACTTTAACCCCCTTTTTATACCATCACGTAGCTTTAACGCCCCCTTTATACCATCATGTAGCTTTAATGCCCCTCTTTATACCATCATGTAGGTTTAACCCCCTGCCCCATTTTTATTCTGCCATATGGCTTTGACTCTGCTCCTCTTATACCATTATGCAGCTTTAATCCCCCTTTTATACTATCATGTAGCTTGAGCCCCTTTTTATACCATCATGTAGCTTTAATGCCCCCTTTATACCATCATGTAGCTTTAATGCCCCCTTTATACCATCGTGTAGCTTTAATGCCCCCTTTATACCATCGTGTAGCTTTAATCCCCCTCTTTATACTGTCATGTAGGTTTAACCCCTGCCCCATTTTTATTTTGCCATATGGCTTTGACTCCCCTCCTCTTATACCATTATGCAGCTTTAATCCCCCTTTTATACCATTATGTAGCTTTAACTCCCACCCCGATGTTATACCATCATGTAGGTTAAACCCCCCCCTACATTATACTGTCATTTTGCTTTGACCTTGCTCTGTCTGTGTGTGTGTGTGTGTGTGTGTGTGTGTGTGTGTGTGTGTGTGTGTGTGTGTGTGTGTGTGTGTGTGTGTGTGTGTGTGTGTGTGTGTGTGTGTGTGTGTGTGTGTGTGTGTGTGTGTGTGTGTGTGTGTGTGTGTGTGTGTGTGTGTGTGTGTGTGTGTTATCAATTAAACTTCTGTCATGGTTTTCTTTACTACCTGGTATTATGACCTTGATATAAAACATAATATAAATGGTTTACATAATATAATGGTGCACTTGACTACTGTCATCTGATATTAACCCTTTCCTCCTGACAATGACCAAAACGGCTGGGTGTCAAATGTCATCTGCTGTAATGGTTTTGACTAATTTCAACAGTGATGAAAAACAGTTTGGATGAGAATTGTAGATGAGACCTATTAAGATACAGTGAAACCTCCCTTACCGAACACCTCCATATACCGAACACCTCCATATACCGAACACCTCCATATACCGAACACTTCCTTATACTGAGCACTTTTACTTGGTCCCAATTGTATATTTTTATTTTAAGCAAACTTCCCAATACTGAACACCTCTCTATACCAAACACTATTTTCAATTTTGTTATTAGCCCAAGGGCATTTGGTATAGGGAGGTTTCACTGTGCTGTAAATTCATTTAATCTTTTGCTTTTTTTTTTTTGCTGATTAAGCAAAACTGTGAAAATAGAAAAAAAAATAAATAAAAAGAATAAAATAATGTATTAACATAGGTGTAATGGGCACCATGTCCTAAATAGTGAAATTAAACTTCAGTTAAATGGCTGCATTGGAAATGCTGTCAAAAGTCCTACACATGAGATTTAGTACATTATATGTACAGTGACATGGCACAGGTCAACATCTTCCCTTACTATGATGGCACACTTCAAATAAGGCCTTCAAGCTGAACGTATTGAAAATGCATAACTTAAAGCTGTGTTTTGGAATACTTGACATGTTTAGAACCTTTGAAGTCTTGACCGGGATGGTTTACAGACTGTGATGTTTCAATGGAGCATGTTCCCTGTAGGGGGCACTGCAGGTAACTTCCCACATGTGTTCACCTGTGGGAGTAAAGGATTAAAAGAAAAAAAAAGCTTCAGTCATTGGTTGAAAGTGTCATGTGACATAGGAAGCAGGTGCTGCCACCATGCAGCTTGTCTGACATGACCTGCTCAATGGTTTGGTTTCCTAGTCAACGAAAGGGTCAAACCCTGTGTGAGGGTAAAGCCATCAAAGAGCCCACTGAAGTGCCATCTTCCTGTATTAACTCATTCTGTACAACCTGAGAACTGCTACCTGTGATCAGTGAGTTGGTTTTTGTATGGCCTGGGAAGCGGTGCTGAGTTGGTTTTTGTATGGCCTGGGAAGCGGTCCTTTGGCTGCTCTTACAAGGCCAGGTGTACCCGGGGCATGATTCACCTGGCGATACAAAAGTAGCTTCAGACAAGTAATGTTGGTACTTGAATAAATGTTCGTTTTTGTGTGCAGTATGAATCTATAATCAATTTCTATTGAAGTCCAAGTAAATGCTGGAAGACTGGAAAAGAGTGAGTTAATATCCGCTGGTTTGCCTGGCACTGTAATCCTGTCTGTGTGCACCAAGCAGTGGACATTAATGCTCAATAGTGCTGAAAGATTAACGTATTTGCATGTATGTTTTCAGCTATTAACTTCTAGTTCAAGTGCAGGATGACACCGTCCTAAATATAGGTTTAAATCCAGATCATTTATCATTTTATTTGAATATTTTCAGTTGCCCATTAATCAAGGTGAAGTTGACAGGATGTAATTATTCTTGCAAGTTGGAAACAAAATTTGCATGTGCAGTTACCTCCACATGACTTTTTTTTTTTCCTGAGCGTATCATTTTGACATGCATACTTGTGTAACAGCTATCAATTGTGATCAAGTGTTGTCTGGTGAGGGGGAAGTATATGATCAGGAGAGACAGTTGATATTAGAAGACAATGAAGCATCAGCATTATGAATGCAGGACAAGTCAGGCATAAGCTCTCTCATTATAGGGACACTGCTGAGAGAGCCTTTAATTAAGAGTGATTATTTACACATCGAGAAGCCGGGAATGTCCAAGTGTGGGATGTTTTTCCTTCACCAATTTGGGTTCAATGACTGCATTTAGATGCTGATGCAGGCTTCTCCTGGTGGTGTGTTTCAAGTCTTTGATTGCCATTCATCCGGATGCACTTGTTAATCTGTGGCTGTTGTCTGGTCTGCCTTCCATCAAAATCAGATTAACAGAACATTGTCTAATTCAGCACAGGGAACTTTTTGCGTAAAGGGCCGCGGTCAGCAGACTTCTAAAGTACATAGGATTGGGATGCTCTTGTCTCCAGCTGTTTATGGCTTATTTGGCTAATTCTTGTATTCAGGAGGCTTCAGCTTCTATTTGTAGGATTCTGTACCAGTGGTTTAGAAGAGTATTTGTCAGAGAAAGTGAACATTGATGGAAGGTCCTCAGTCGTGGTCTGATCCAGTGATGCTACATGTATTTTCATAGATCTATATGTGTCAAATTTAGATGAAATTTATTCATATAAATTTTGTAAAGGTGCTACTCAAATATTTTGAGTAGCAAAAGGGCATTTTTAGTAGCAAGTTGTAAAGTCAGTCTGACAAAATAATTCCCTGCCTGAATGCAACTAAACATTCGTTTATTGAAGGCAAACAAAATCAGTGGTGGCACCAAGAACTTCTCCACACAGTTAGTTTAACTAAAGCAGCAAGATTTCTTGGCCAATTACACACTTCCCTAGCATAATTCTCATTTCTTTTTATGGCCTTATCAGTTTTAAATTTCATCAACGTCTTTTTCATATATTAAAGTTGGTTGAATTCTTAAATATTCTTCTTGTGGGTAATAGACCAGGAAAGTCGAGAAAGCTAAATTCAGCTTAACTTTCGTCACCTGTCACAAAGCAGCTGGTACTAGCCAACTCAAACATATTTAGTCACTTCAAAGTTGTTCCCCCACTTTGAAATGTGTCCAATTAATAATTACTGCAACATGATCTTGAGTTATATACCAATTTATAGATATGACTTAAACCAGTGTATGGTCAGTGGTACAATGTATGGCCAGTGGTACAATGTATGGTCAGAGGTACAGTGTATGGCCAGTGGTACAGTGTATAGCCAGTGGTACAATGTATGGCCAGTGGTACATTGTACAGCCAGTGGTACAGTGTATGGTCAGTGGAACAGTGTATGGTCAGTGGTACAATGTATGGCCAGTGGTACAGCGTATGGCCAGTGGTACAGCATATGGTCAGTGGTAAAGCATATGGTCAGTGGTGCAGTGTATGGTCAGTGGTGCAGTGTATGGTCAGTGGCACAGTGTATGGTCAGTGGTACAGTGTATGGTCAGTGATACAGTGTATGGTCAGTGGTACAGTGTATGGTCAGTGGTACAGCATATGGTCAGTGGTGCAGTGTATGGTCAGTGGTACAGTGTATGGCCAGTGGTACAGTGTATGGCCAGTGGTGCAGTGTATGGTCAGTGGTGCAGTGTATGGTAAGTGGTACAGTGTATGGTCAGTGGTACAGTGTATGGTAAGTGGTACAGTGTATGGCCAGTGGTACAGTGTATGGCCAGTGGTACAGTGTATGGTCAGTGGTACAGTGTATGGTAAGTGGTACAGCATATGGTCAGTGGTACAACATATGGCCAGTGGTGCAGTGTATGGTAAGTGGTACAGTGTATGATCAGTGATGCAATGTATGGCCAGTGATACAGTGTATGGTCAGTGGTACAGTGTATGGTCAGTGGTGCAGTGTATGGCCAGTGGTACAGTGTATGGTCAGTGATGCAGTGTATGGTCAGTGGTACAGTGTATGGCCAGTGGTACAGTGTATGGTCAGTGGTACAATGTATGGCCAGTGGTACAGCGTATGGCCAGTGGTACAGCATATGGTCAGTGGTGCAGCGTATGGCCAGTGGTACAATGTATGGTTTTATAATTCAAAATGACAGATAAAAAGATAGAGAACTTCCATGGTGCATCAAGGCATTGTATTTTGAGTCCTTAAAGACATTTAATGCATTGAAGCTTGTTATGAGTTCTTTAAGATATTGAATTCATGTCGGGTGCCTAAAGACATTGAATGTATCCAAGTTTGCTTTCTGTCCTCAAAGACATTGAATGCATTGAAGCTTGTTGTGAGTCCTTTAAGATATTGAATGCATGTTGAGTACTTAAAGACATTGAATGCATGAAGCCTGTTGTGAGTCCTTTAAGATATTGAATACATGTCAAGTGCTTAAAGACATTAATTACATTGAAACTTGTTTAAGTCCTTAAAAATGCTGAATGCTTGCTTTGAAGCATGTTTTGAGTCCTTGAAGACACTGAATGCATCGGAGCTTGTTGTCCCCCGCCAATGAAGGTGGCATAGGGGGACATAGAGTTGGTTTTAACATGTTTTATTCACAAGAGAAAACAATTGGGAAGAGGGGCAGAGCCCTATATGAATCCCTCTTGCAGGAGAAGACACAAACACAGGACAGACGTAATGCACACCAGCTGCGCCGCCACATGTCGAGTGCAAAAAACACTCCAGGTGTGACTACGCGCAGGCAAAACCAAGATGGTCTCCACCAGAACGGAACACAGACAGAGGGGCTTGTAGAAGCTACCAACATGTGTATCATGTCTGTGATTCAACTTTGAACCGTTTACTTTTTTGTATAAACTCTTGCACAGAGAGAAGTATAAAAATATCATCTTTGAGACTGTGGTGACAATCACTGAACAAAATTGTATTTAAACAGAAGGATACATGAACTGAATTAACAGACATATGAAGATTGTTACGTATGATAACATATCGAGGTCAAGTTAGTGAGTAATGCCATACACTTTCTGCAGCAGCACCACACGAACATGCTTATGACTCTTTAACACTTGTTTGGTACAGATGTTCATTCAATTGGCTGTGACCCATGCATAGTCTGGAATGTAAAACAGATACATGTAGATATCTATTGTCTAATTTAAGAAGTGCAGGATATTTCAATGAGCATTTTGATGGATTAGAAATTCTGCTTTTGAACTGGCACAAAGTCGGTAAATTTCACACTTCAAGTGGAAGAAGATTCCACGATTTGATAGTACAAGGGAAAAAAGATTTTTCAAACAATATCAGTCTGGTTGGAATTAAAGGTAAGTGTGAACGTCTATGGTTATCAGATTGGCTCCTGGTATTGTTGTGGTAATTTTTATTTGGTGCTGGAACGTTTGGGAGAGCGGTATACATATAGCTAGGAGTTAACTTGTGGACTATCTTATACATCATAGTAAGTTTCAAGATCTCGGCTAGAGTTAGTGAGGATAGGGGACCGTCCATCCGTCGTTCTGTCTGGGACCATATCTCTAGAACCCTCAGAGATAGCATAATGAAATTTATACCAGAGATGCATCACACCACAGGCGTTTGGGCTATGAATTGTTTTTGACCTTGACCTATTTTCAAGGTCACAGGGCCCAAGAACATATCAATTGTTGTGCATCCTAGTTGATGCATCCTTTCAACAAGTGCAACAACTTTTGCAAAATATTGTGGCGGGGGAGATAGATCCTTTGGATCACTGCACACTTGTTTTTTGCATTGCCTGATAAGTCCCACTTCAGTTGGCCAGCTTTTGCAGTAGTGTCGGAGCATGACTTTTTAGTAATTCAAAAGTCACTTGCTTTAGGTAGTGCATGCATGTTACATGTACATGTACCAGGGTGAAAGCTCAGTGTCTCAGCTGGGAATTTCAATGGATAATCCCCATTTAGCTCCATCTGTAGCTAGGAAATAATCCGTTGCTAAGACATATTGAGTTAAAGTGTTGTTACGTGTCTGGAGGTGTGGTTGTAAAAAATAGGATTTGTCATATCTCATGAAGGGCAGGTGTACTAGGTACAGCGTATCACTGTCAGACAGCCACATCAAATACTCATTGCTCACTTAGTGAAGAATTGCCGGCACCTTGTTGTAACGTGGCTAATTTATTTTGTCTAGAAAATGGCATCTTCATTAGGACTTCATTCTGGCTTCTACTCAATTAGTAAATTCAATCAGAAGGTGTCAATTTTAATTTGAGTGCAGAAGGAGCGGATACAGTCGTCAAACAGCCGGCAGAGTGATGGCCATATCAATGAGTTCTGCGCATTATGCCGCCTTTAACAGATACATGGTGCCTTCTTGTAAGGCTACCCTGACAAAAGCCGGAACAGGCGAAACCGGTCAGACTCTGATATCCTAAAGCCAAAGGCAGTCTACTGAAATATGACACATGACACAGCACCATAGACAGGGGTCTTCAGTGTCCTGGCCTTTGTTTAGTTTTATGAATTACCACTGCCTTCAGAGGAGCAACTTCTTCATGCAGCAAGTACATTTTTTTTTTTTCATTTTTATTTTCCCCCTCAAGACAGGCCACTTTCTTGTAAGACCAAATTTATGTTGCCTTTAGAGTGGCCTTGATTGGAGAGGGGCCCGTTACATAGTCTGCATGGCCAGTGAGGATGTTGGTACTGAGTTGGCAGTTTGTGCTTTGGGGTTTCTTTTCACTTTGCTTCTCAGAGGGTCATATTTTTACAAACAAAAATTTACTATCATTGTACAAATATTTTACCTAGTGCTTTTCCATTGCATACAGGAGGTATTATATAACTACATTAACTGCACACCTGCTTTGGTCCCTTCTGTTGCTAGGCAACAGAACTATGCCTCAGCCATGATCAGGGCACTAATGTACCATTAATGTTACTTAACCATCCAGAAAACACTTTTCTATCAAACAATTGAAATTTTCTTGATATATTTTGTCTCTTGTATGTTTTAAAACTGTATGAATTAGTTTTCTTAAGCTTTTTGCTTTCTCTAATTGTTACTTTTATCACAGAAGCTCCTTTTAGCACTGTTTAAAACATGAATCTGCCCTCTTCCTGTTAAGTTCCTTACTGCTGCCTAGGTGGCAGCACAGGATCCAAGTTAATATTAATACCTCCTATTAAGACAGTTTTATGAGTGAGCCAATAGTTTTCCTTGGTATGCGTTTTGGGTGGTAAGTGCCAGCAGGCATACAAAGGAAAGCTTTTTACAAAGGGCATACTTTCTTCATGGATCTCATCTACATTGCTTATTCAAACTGTTTTTAATGATTGCTTTAATTAGTCAAAAACATTGAAGCAGACGACATTTGACCACCGGCTGGTTTTGCATGGCCAGGTGGGGGGAGGGGGTAGGGTTAAACTGTCAGAGACATTTGGTGTCAAGTATGAATGTCCCAGTTTTTCACACACACACACAAAAAAGAAGAAAGTAATGTTTAAGAGAGGAACAATAAAAAATGTTGCTTTCAAGAGAGACACAAAGGCAAGCAAATTCATGACTGTGCACCTTAATATCAGTTTTTGCAAGCAACTCAGTGTGTTTTTCTGGTCAAAATCATACATACCCTCACTGTGAAAATTCCATTGCCTCTAGAAATGCATAAGATCAAGGGCTTACTCCTTACAGTGCATTAAAAACTTTGATAATAACTTTATCAGATATGCATTTGATATTAACCCTTTCCCTCTCCAATTAGTACTCAGAGTCAGTTGATTGATTTTATTCAGGTTCGTATGTGATACATTTAACTGTAATACATGTAGATATAATTGGCTGTCAAAAGAACCTCGGATGGCACCAGAAAGTTTGCACAACTCATTTCCAATGCAGTTCTATACATCATTTGTTAATAACATATATATATATATATATATATATATATATATATATATATATATATATATACATGTATATATCAGTCAGTTGTAGTTGGTATAATCAAAAGTACACTGTATAAAAGTAGAAAACAATTGTCCATCAATAGACATAAAAGATTCCAAATATACATGTGAGACATATGTTACATTATCGTACAATACACATGATCAGTTAAAATCCATATTATCCTTCTTGACTTGTTTTCCTCACCGAGGAAGGGAGTGGGGGTGGGGGGTTCAGTAAAACAGGTATGAGCTGTTTTGCTATTTTCTTAATATGAATAGGCAAGTTGTTCCAATGTATTATTCCTGTCCATATAAATGTATGTTGTCCTGTATTTGTTTGGTATCTGGGTAATTTAAATATTATATCTGAATATCTGGTGTGGCATCTTCCTATCAGATTTCTCTGTCAGGTATTGTGGAGACTTCAGGAGTACTCTTGTATGCATGTTGTTCAACTTTAATTTATATGAATTACTCTACACATACCCTCCACATGTAAGCAATTCTGTCTTGCTAGTTCCATGCGACCTACATGTATTCTACGTGCAGGTCCTTTATCGAGCACAAATCTGACCATTTTATTTTTATTAGTTTGTGAAATGTGTTTGAGGGTAGCGGAGACTGCGGAGTACCAGTTGGAGCATGCATAATCGTAGTGACACTGGATTAACGAAGGACATAATAACTTTTTGGTGTGCATGTCCATGCAAACAGCACGTGTGTACAAAAACTGAAGTCTGCTGTAGCATTCTGAGATAATATCCTTTGCTGTCACGTCTCCAGATAATGAACTCTCTATGGAAAGACCCAGTTAAATATTTTACAATTTGTTTTTGCTCAATCTGTTCCCTGCACATGACACCATTAACTTGGTATTAACTTGGTATTCTTTATTTTGTTTCAAGGCCCAATCAATATGGATTCCATTTTTCCAAGATTTAGCGATAATTTGTTGTCAATAAGCCATTCACTTGTGGATTCCATATTAACACTTAAACTCTTCTTTCTATTTGATTTACATCCTTGCCGCTAAGTAAGAAGGCTGAGTCATCTGCGTAGAGGGTGAATCGACAGCTTCCTTGGAATGGATTGGTCACTTAGTGCCCAACCCATGCCAAGGAAAGCTGTTGACCTGGGGCATGTTATCTTAATAGGTCTTATTTACAATTCACAATCAAATTAATTTCCATTGTTGGAATTAGTTGAAATCAATGTGTTATCTTTATAGGTCTTATTTACAATTCTCAATCAAATTAATTTCCATTGTTGAAATTAGTTGAAATCAATGAAGCAGACAACATTTGACTGCCAGCCAGTTTTGACCAGTTTAACTCATTCCACACTGATAGAAGACCGAGTCAACAGCTTTCCTTGGCATGCTCTGGGTGTATTGCGCCCAGAGTGTGCCACGGAAAGCTGTTGACCATGGGCATATAATTTGGAATGATCTTCCATGTAAGTTTCATCCAAAATTTTGAAAAATAATCCCTAAATTAGTAAAACACAATTAGCAGACCACATTTAAATTTTGGTGGGAAAAGGCGTCATTAGGGTGGAATGAGTTAAGGAGAGAGAATCCTAATACAGTGAAACCTGTCTACTGTGGACACCTCTGGTACTGGCAAAAAGTGTCCACAGTTGGCAGGTGTCCACAATAGACAATTGTTTTTAACAACAATATTGACCTTTTGGTCCTGGACATAAGTTTCCACATTATAAAGGTGTCTGCATTATAGAGGTGTCCACAAACACCAGTTTAACTGTACATGTATGTATATGCACAGACTCACCCAAAACTTGTTGATATTTGAACTTAGGATATCTGAACCATGTACTGCTCCAAGTAACTGACTCGTGGTAGCTTCTGTGGAGAACTGTGGGAGATCATGACATGATAATTTTACTGGATGCAGATGGAGATCCATGTGATAGTGGGAGTGGGAATAACAATGGCATGAGCAGTATTGCTACCAGTTAGTCTCATATGAATGCTTACTGACAGGTTTGTTGGTTGGTTTGGGGGGGGGGGGAGAGTGTGATAAGCTGTAATCACTATGCTTATTTACCCTGAAAGTGCTAATCATGGCTATAGCCATTTTCTCATTACCATTAACATATAGATGTAATGGTTAAAAGATTCAAATTCCTCATGGAGATACCTTTCATTCAAATACCAGCAAGCCTAGTCAAAAGTAATAAGTAGTGTTAGTCAACAGCTTCCCTCGGATCACTTTGCACGCAATGTGCACAAAGTGACCCAAGGAAAGTGTTGACTCAGTCTTAAATCAGCACTTTAAGGGTTAAAATAGAAAAAGTTTCTTTAGGCTACAAATTAGCATAACATTTAATGCAGTTTTCTTAATAAGTGAGCAAATTAGTGCATTGCACTATGGTGTTTTTAAACCTATTCCAGGGTTTAACATAAAGGAAAGCTCAGTAGCCTGGCACAACTGAAATTTTAAATCAGGGCAACTAAAAGTTGGAGGTACATGTAACAAGCCCCACTGGACAACCATTTTTACGCTTCGGGCTTATGAGGCCGACGGGTATTGTCGTACCCTGCGCCGTCCGTCTGTCCATCTGTCCATCCATCCGTCCGTCCATCCCATGGTTTTACCACCATAACTTCAGAAATTTTTGAGACAGGACTTTCAAATTATACATGATATTACACTCCTATATGGCCTACTTTGTGTGCAAGCATAGTTGACCTTGATGTAATTCTCAAGGTCACACAGTTATCGCATGTGCTAAGCAACATTACCGCTCTAACTATGGAAAGCCTGCATCTAGCGATCTAAATCTTACACACAAGAAGCTTCATAGAGTGATATAGAAGCCTATTGAAAATAGAGGTCATAGCTTTATATTTGACCTACTTTTTTAGGTCAAAGGTCATGTGCACAATGGTGGTATTGCCATAAGTAAGGAAAGTTCTAAGTCAGTTACATTAAATTTTATACACACATGTATCACAAACAAGGAATGTGTCATGAATCAAAAGTAGGTCACTAGGTCAAGTATATGGGTCACAGTGACCTATTCATTGAAATTTTGTTTACCACCATAACTTCAGAAATTTTTGAGACAGGACTTTCAAATTGCACATGATATTACACTCCTATATGGCCTACTTTGTGTGCAAGCATAGTTGACCTTGACCTAATTCTCAAGGTCACACAATGGTCACATGTGCTGAGCAACGTTACCGCTCTAATTATTAAAAGCCTGCATCTAGCAATCTAAAGCTTACACACAAGTAGCTTCACAGAATGATCTAGAAGCCTATTGAAAATCAAGGTCATAGCTCTATATTTGACCTACTTTTTGAGGTCAAAGGTCAAGTGCACAATGGTGGTATTGGTATAGGTAAGGAAGTATTTAAGTCAGTTACATGAAATTTTATACACTTATGTATCATAACCAAAAAATGTGTCATGAATCAAAAGTAGGTCACTAGGTCAAGTATCTGGGTCACAGTGACCTATTCATTGAAATTTGTTTACCACTATAACTTCAGAAATTTTGGAGACAGGACTTTCAAATTGCATATGATAGTACACCACTGCAAGCATAATTGACATTGACCTAATTTTCAAGGTCATACATGGGTCACAAGTTTGCTGAGTGACATTGTGCATCTAGAAATCTAAATCTTAAAACAAAAGAAGCAACATGGCGTGATCTAGAAGGCTATTGAAAGTCAAGGTTATACCTCTATATTTGACCTAATGTTTTTGAGGTCAAAAGTCAAGTGTACAATAGTAGTATTTGTGTAGGTAACTATACCTGATACTATGGGACAGTATTCCTATTCACTTATAGCAAAAGAGATTGAAGGCGGCCGAAGGGTACTGCGTTCTTTGAACGGTATTTTTTTTCTGAGTGGACAACCTGACTATTTGGCATTAGAACTTCCCAGGACAAGTTTTTTTTAATTTGAGAAGACATATAACTTAGGGAGAAGTGTCAATAAATGTGCAGGCTGAGATGATTGACAGATGTTTAGCATGATATTATAAACCAAATTTTATGGAGAAGAGAGAAAAAATTGGGATACGTAACAACAGGGTGTTGAAGTTGGGACAATGTACCAACATTTGGGTTGGCAGGGGTTGGGGAGAGACAGATTGTGATATTGTACATGTAGTTACCCTGGGACAACTAGAGATAATCCTTAACGTGGAGCCCTGTATAATTGTACTTTATTGTGATAGCTAATCTTTCCATGATTTGAAATGAGGAATAAAGACAGACCTATTGCTGTGTCAGTTTATATACCAGATGCGAGTGATCAGCTCCTCGAGTGAAAAAGAAAAAAAAATGGCTGCACAGCTAATATGCCCAGCCCAGCAGATTATCCAGGTTGCTATGATGACAATGTGTGATGTTTCAAATACCACAGATCACAGCCAGTCCCTTTTAAAATGCTTCTCTAAAGGGCACTTAGTTTTTTTCTTTGTGCCTCATCACGCACATAGAGTACATACCATAGCAGAACTACTTCTCCTGGTGAAACCTGGGCCATAGAATGGTTGCCTGGGAAATAGGGTGCAGCCTACTGTTAACGGAGACCATCAACGTGTACTATGACCACTTTTTTTGTGGTTAGTATTAACTCTTTCAGTGCCAATCAGGTCTAAAGTCAATCTACTAAAGTCAAACTAGTCTGAATTATCATGAGGATCTCAGATTTGTATTCCTCGGGAAAACACCTTTCATTCAATTACCAGCATGCCTATAGTTGCAGAGAAAATATTCTAGGTCAACACCTTTTCTCGGCCAATGTGCACCGAGAAAAGCTGTTGACTCAGTAAAAAATTTGGCACTTAAAGAATTAAAATGTTAGCAGTCAGCTGCTTGGCAGTACAGACCCAACTCTCAGAATACACATGACGATAAGGTGCATGTAATCTGACCAGTTTCACCATGGCCTGCATTATGTGCCTGATATTAAGTTCATTCTAATTGAGTTGTCTTGTGAGCAAGTACCATATACAGTGGTACCTGCATGAAATACCACCTCTCATGAGAGACCACATTAGTTTTTAAGACCAACCATACCAGACACTAGACACTTGTTTCTTTGTTAATCTACCTGCAATTAAAGACCACCTGCAATATGTGGGCGGTCGTAAATAGCAGGTACCACCGTAGTACAATGGTGTGGATCCAATACATCTGCAGTTGATTGTCCATAATAAATCACTCACAGGTCCTCACTTTGTGTGGACTTTAATTTTGCTTGCTAGTCTGAGTAGCAGTATTTCTTAGGTAAATTTTCAGCATTCTTTACTCAGGAATTTAAACTGCAATTTAAATCACAATTAATGCAGAATCAAGTGAGCTTATGCAACTGAGGAATTATGGGTATTCATAAAAACAATGTCTGGCTTGAAAAACATAAAAGTTCCATTTTATATACACATAAAATTATATTATGGCAAAATTATGTGGATTTCTGGAGCAAAGTCTTTGTGTACTGACCCAACCAAAACTGGGTGCAGTCAAATGTCGTCTGCCTTGATGTTTCTGACTAATTTTTAACAGTAGTGGAAAACAAGTTGAATCAGAATTGTGCATGCGACCAATCAAGATAACATGCCCCAGGTCAGCAGCTTTCCATGGTGTCGGAAATTCACTCAAGTTCCCAACCCATACTAAGGAAAACTCTTGACTCCGTCTGAACTTGATGTTAGTTCAATGGGGGAAATGGTTAACATGCTTAACTTGGGTGTTATTTCAGTGGGGAATTGGTTAACATGCCATTACATTTTTACATTTTGAGTGTGAAAATTGCAAATTCTACTTCAGGGTTGGTGAAATCATTGTCTTAATTTCCAGAAATTGCATGCTTCTTCCTCATTAGATAGTTGCACAAATGTTTTATTGATAAGTTGTGCAGACAATACAATGTATATGAGTGACCTGGTATATTTAGACGACAGTTGAAGAAGACAATGTTTTTCCGTGACAGGCCAAGTCAGGAACTTCTTGGAAAATGTTAGTTGCTTTGCACAAGGCGGCCAACTTTGTGTTCAAAATTTTGTTGAATTTCTTCTTGTTTAGCGAGAGAAAGGTGCGTCAAACGCCGACACAAAACAAAACAATGCATTGCAGATCTGTTGTTAGACCATTGAGAGCCAAGACTGGTTCGTTGGCATAACGAGAGTCGCACATTAAAGGATCCACTAGACGTGACAAAACTCTGGCTCAATGATGGTAGCCGATGATGCCAGGACACTACATGTACGTGTATATCAGCACACAATGTACAATATGTACACATAATAATCAATGTCTGGTCACATGATGTGGCCTTTGTCAGCCTTTGTCAGATTTGTCAGGGATTGAGTCATATATTTGTTACACACAATTCTCTGCACTTCCTTCCTTCCTGAATGAATGCAGTTGTCAGGTATATTATGTATCTCAATGCTTAAATCTGACAAAGTCCAATGTGCTGGTAGTCTGCCAGCCAGAAAAGGATGCATTTTATTTCCATTTCAAAACCTCCAGCTTTGTGTGGCACTAAATAAACAAATATTTACAATATACCCCTGTGGTATTGTGCCAACATTTTACTTCTGTACATGCTTGTTTGCATATTTGTTTTACATGTTTATATCGTTATTTAATATGTTTTATTCATCAATACATCAATACCAATAGCCAGCAGCACATATATGTATACATGTATACGCACCCGCACATTCACCAGCAAAATACATCCCTTACATTGGATATGACTTTGTGTCTCATATTAATCCATATTTTCGAAAACTCGGATGAGAAACCTTTTTGGGTGTCAGTTCCAGAAATGATTTCTCAAAGAAGGACAAATAGTTCATAAATAAAGTAGGAGCTGGCAGAAGGGGTGTCCCCAATTAATATATAAAGTGGGACCTGGCAGAATGGTGACCCCAATTAATATATAAAGTGGGACCTGGCAGAACGGTGACCCTAATTAATATATAAAGTGGAACCTGGCAGAATGGTGACCCTAATTAATATATAAAGTGGAACCTGGCAGAATGGTGACCCTAATTAATATATAAAGTGGGACCTGGCAGAATGGTGACCCTAATTAATATATAAAGTGGAACCTGGCAGAATGGTGACCCTAATTAATATATAAAGTGGGTCCTGGCAGAATGGTGACCCTAATTGATATATAAAGTGGGTCCTGGCAGAATGGTGACCCTAATTAATGTATAAAGTGGGACCTGGCAGAACGGTGACCTGTACAATGTGTAAATTTGAAAGTCACTTGAAATAGTTTCTGAACTATTTTTTGATATCAACATGATGGACATATATCAAAGAAATTGTATGAGAATTGTAATATGTATAGTTAAATTTTAGATGAAACAAGCATTCATTCAAGCACATTTACCACCAGGTGTCCTGCGTACTGTACATGTACATGTAACTGTCCCTCATTATCAATCATGTACAACAAGGTTTGATATACCTGTACAGGTCGCTCTTTTCTTCAAATTAAATGTGAAACACCCACTAAGGCTGTTAGAATTTATACCTGCTGCAGCTTAGGCTGTTAGAATTTGCATGCCATGCTCCAGCTGCCATGTTTTAGGTATTCCTCATAAAACGAGCCCATAACGGAAGTTCTACCTGTCATGTGATCGCCTGAGTCGTTCATGTACTTGGCAGTGGAAGCAGCTATGACTGCCTAATACATGTACTAAGGCAGCGGCTAACATTAAAGTCCGGCTGCTATTGTGTTCATGAAGGGACTGTCAACACAGACGCATGCTGGCTGCTGATTTATTAAATGAAAATTGCAGGAAAAAAAGTGTTTTTGATGTGAGAAATTTGTGAGCTAGTGATGGGACTTCTACCATTACTGTATGTATGCAGCTTTTTTGCCAATTAGAGCCATGCAGTCAAAGTTGAGGTAAAGAAAAACCACCCTTCTGTATTGATTAGCTGTGCAGGGGGAACAAGTGCAAAATACACTCTGACAGAAGACAGGTGTATACCTTTGTACACTTTGGGCAGATATCTCCACCTGGAAAAAATAGATTGATCATCTTATTGGTCCATTGTATGTGTCCTTTCAGAAGTACATGTATAATATCTGTCTTCTCTTACTCTCTACCTCTGTCTGTGTGTCACTCTCTGTCTCTCTCTTCATTTCCCTCCCTCATCCACCCTCCCTCCCTCATCCACCCTCCCTCTCTCTCTCTCTCTCTCTCTCTCTCTCTCTCTCTCTCTCTCTCTATCTCTCTCTCTCTCTCTCTCTCTCTCTCTCTCTCTCTCTCTCTCTCTCTCTCTCTCTCCAAAATTTGAGCCAAAAATATTATTTTCAAAGTACAGATAAAAAGAGCTTTAATTCAAGTACCTTGATGTATTGTCTCAAGTCATGCTTCAGCACTCATACAGGTATTTAGCATGACATACCAGGCTGTTAAAAAACAAAGTGTCCAAGGTCTTTGACAGCATGACACTCAGTTTTGCACAAGATAACAAAGACATCAAATATGACATTCAAATGAAACTCAATTTAAATGTTAATTTTCTTATCAGTTTAAATTTTGTGAGAAGAGATAAAAAAAAAAATGGGTTAACAGGTCAGGCATTATGGAATTTGCTGAATTACCTAATACAAAATCTTGACAAGATTAACACTTTGTTTCCTACTGTATAACATCATTTTTCTGTAATTTCTCAGGGACACATGTCCAGAGAACTATATGCAATAACTCACAAAAATAACACAGTTCGGTCAGGTCAAAGACCAAGTGACCTAGGTAAGTGTAGACCTAGCATGCACATTGAGTCAGATTTTCATGTAATTATTCACAATTGATTCATTTTGGGTAGGCTTCATGCAAGTTAGGCATTCATTGTCTTATGTTTTTAGCTCTGCTGACCGTACATGTACATGTAGGTCACAGACCTCAGGGAATCACCCATGTCTGTCTCTCCACCCCTGGATGATCTTGATTAATTTTCAAGGTCATAGAGGGAACACATTTCATGAAATTATATTTTGGTGATGGTGGTCAGCAGAGCATTAGGCCAATGGGCCTCTTGTTATGTCTTCCGGTACAACAGGGGACATATTGTTTTTGCGTCCTATTCTGCAGCTTCTTGTTCTTGTTCTTCTTTTACACATGTTGTGAATGCGATAACTCAAAAAAGATGTGACTTGGAAAGCAGAAATTGTTGTGAATATGTTCCTATACAAGACTTTGCATGGGATTGCAAATTGGTGACCTTGATGTATTTTTCAAGGTCACATGGGCATTTCATCTAAATTGAATCGAACGCGATAACTCTGCAAGGATTTGACTTGGGAGATTGAACTTTTTGCATGATTATGTACCATAATACAAACTAGGTTGGGATTGTAGATGGGTGACCTTGACCTATTTTCAAGGTCACACCATTTTAAAAAATCATTGCAGTTGCACTTGAAAAGGATTTGACTTAGGAGGCTAAAATTTGGTGTGATTATATTTCTATATAGGACTTTTATAAGACCTTGCTTGTTATTTCAGATTTTTGACCTTGACTTATTCTTCTAGGTCACAAGCACTTCCTTGTTGGAAGCACAAAATTTGCCATTTTGAGGCTCATTTTGAGACAAATGCACTCAAAATCTTGAGATTCTATGAACTTAGGGGTTATCCATCCGACCAGCTCTATGCAAACCTCAATAAAGTGAGAGAACTGGATAGGCATTCACTTCTCAGTCCCTCTACAGGGACAACCACTGATCCAGACCAGGAAAAGCTTTTCCTGATCACTGAGTTCAATCCAGCACTTCCTCCTCTGAAGGAAATAATACAGCGACATTGGGCCACCATCAAGGCCTCAAGACACGCCAGTCACCTAGATGACACACAAGTCATTGTAGAATACAGAAGGACCAAGAATCTAAAAGATCTTTTAACACGTTCCAGACTGAGATACCCCAAGACCACCCACGTGGCACACATTTTGGGTGTCACCGAACGAAACCCATGCAACACTCAGACATGTCGTTAATGTCCAAAACTAGATGTGTCAGATAAAGTGACAAGCACATTTACAGGAGGTTTATATTGTACTCCAGAGGGTGGTACTTGCAAACATAATAACCTTGTCTATCTTCTTACCTGTTTGCACTGCAGCAAACAGAATGTAGGACAAACCAAGCGCCCCTTAGTGGACAGGTTACGTGAACATTTTTATTACATCAATAGAAAAGATGTAACACAACCCCTTGGCAGACATTTTTGTCTGCCAGGGCACACTAGCATCCTTGTCAAAATCCAGATTCTGCAACACATACACATCCCACCAGAAATGTCTAGAACTGAGACATTAAGATTAGAGAGGGAAAACTATCTGATACATGTACACCAATGATGCACAACTGAACTGTTCGGCCTCAATGTCATGGGTAGATAGGCGCCTTTGCCTTGTATTATGCTATTATAAAGGAACATCATATTTTCTTCATTATTTGATACATCAGCTCGGGATGTTTGTCTTGAAAAGACAAGCATGGTGTGCCGCCAGTTAGCAGAATGACTTGTCCGGGGATTAATGGCCCTGAAATGAGTTTTGTGTTACAGTTTGTAGCTCCTGGCTGCATGGTAGCCTGATTGTATACAAACGCTAATCAAACCGAAAACTTTGTTCTAAATTTCAAATATGATGAATATGATTTGTTCCTTATAAACAAAATAAATTATCAATTCATGTAATGATTCAGAACTCTCAAGTTTTTCATAGAGTGATATGGAATGGAACTTAATTTGCTTTTTGATTATGAGACTTGATAGTGTTCAAACTGTACTCAGGCTGACAGATTTGGGTTTGTTGAGTTTTTCTTGACATTGAATACAATTTGGTCTAATTACCCCTTCAGGGCCAAGTTTTGACTGAGTGGACAGCTTTCCTTGGTGTACAAAGGGGAACTCTTGACTTGGGCCATTTTTATGTTCACCAGAACTGCATTGGCTGGTACAGTGCTCCCTCATTATAACGCTGGCGTTGGGGTCCACAGGGTATACCTTGTTATACCAAAACCGCTTTATAACGGAAGAACTTTTAACATAGAAGTAATTGGAAAACTATTTCAGTGGGAACCATGGTGCCCACTGTGTTGTATCAGAAACCGCCTTGTAAGGAGGGGTGTTATAAAGAGGGAGGACTGTACCTGACTGAAAGGAGGCTGAACAAAGAATATCATTCTTGTATTGTTATGTCAGGTCAGTGCACACTGACTTCAGTCTGAACTGGCAATGAAAGAGGTAAAAGTAGGAAATCTGCAAGTGAAACACTCCATGACATAAACCTCACGAACCTCAAGAGGTTTTGTTTCTGCTGTTGGTGAGGTGAACATACCAAAAATATTCAGAAAGTTAACTCCAAGTCTTTTCACTCAGAGGAAGGTTTAAATACACGTATGCATCTCCTTCAGAAATTGTGGCAGGGAGTATACACACAATCAGTCTTACTACCCAACAAACCTGTGATGTACGTGGCAGTGGGAGAGACTACATGTATAAGAATGTCTGCCATGATTTTATGGTCGCCAGGCAGGAGAAAAAAGAAGAAAAAAAATGCATCGATTTGAGTATCGATCGTATGGTACGTGAAAATATAGTACATGAACAATACATGAACCTAAAGTGCCAGGTTTCCAATGCATGATACATGTTCACTGTACACTGTATCTATAGGCAAGGTGCTGCTTTTGTGCAGTGCTTGGATGTACATAATGTTTTGACTTTTTTTTTTTTCAAAGTAACTTTATTCACATGATAAAGTACGGAGCATATGGGTACAGATAGAGTCAGGGTGAAAAGGCAGCCAAAGGTGGAGCTGAATATGTCAATATTAATAATTTTATTGATCAAAACGCTTTACAATAAATAGAACATGATCAATGCAATATGCACTGAGACATTACAAAATGTGAAGAAAGACCAAGGGGAAAAAAATACAAGCCATGTAATGTGAACCCCAGTGTTGCTATGCTGTATGTGAATGTGATTGTCAAAATGTCTGCAGTATATTAAAGGTCTTCAAGAGAACCTTGTAGGGTGGGGCGGCCATATCTCTGTTTGCAACCCATACATCTGTACATTATTCAACATAAAGTGATTACTGCAAATAATGAGATTGAGCACCTGGAAATAATATGTATACAAGAACAATTTCCTACATACAAAACAAATGAGAAGATGATAAGATAATAAAACTAACCAAGTAAAGGATGCGACTGCCCAGGACAGCCAAGTTCATGGCCGGGTCATTCCAAGGGTGCAAATTAAGCACTGGAGGAGTGATCCGGCCATGAATTATGAGGCTGTCCTGGGCAGTCGGATCCTTCGTATGTTTTTTTTTTTTTTTTATCCAGTAATTATAGCTGAATAAGAAATACCTGTTGTGCAATTTTGCAATATATTTGGATAGAATTGCTCCAAATTGTCCTCCTTTATGATTCAATAAATGAGCTGGATAGAATGTTAGTTCTGGCTTTGACCTTTGACTCTGACCTGACTTCCAAATATGGAAAGATATCCTTCCAAATATGGAATGAAAAGTAGTTCCAGGCACTTACAAGGAGGACCAATGAAAAAGCTCATATACGAGGGTAATATGGATTTTTAGTAGGTAAGTATGAATAGAAATCCTGCCCTCTTTGTATTTTTCTGCTTTATGAGCTAATGCATCTATAATTACTGGATAATTGATTTGTAATGAAAACAAAATAAAACTCAAAATATTTCAAAACATCTGACTGGAGAATTACTGACCTATACTGAACATATCTATGTGGAAATAGTGTCCTATCTATGTCAATTGTTTGTCCATATAGCCATTGCTTTGCCTTTCGTTTGAATCTGTGCCTACATGTACTTGGTTCACAGACATAAACTTTTGTGACACAGTCAGGTTTATGTTTCTTGCTGGAGACCTACCAGAAGCCGTTCGCAGTTTACATGTACATGTACGAGGGTTAGCGGAAAAGTTCTTGGTGTAATTTCCATATACTTTTGCATGAATGGTACACAATTTTACCATCGTGTACATGTACATGTGGACATAACTTGTTCACTTTGTGGGAAATTCAAGTAGAAACATAGAAGTGGAGGACGCCGTACAGTCAGACAAGAGCCAGGGCAAAGGGTTAGCCAGGTCAGACAAGTGCCAGGGCAAAGGGTTACCAGCAGCAGGACACTGACAAGACAGGCCGTGGCTTTCTTAACACCTTGTCTGTGTGGTGCATTTATGGGGGTGGGCGTAGGAGTTGGGGGCAAGGGAGGGATAAAGAAGGATTCTGCTGATGGGTGAAATATTTGTGTTTGATTGTTTTAACAAGGTTGTGATCTATTCAGACAGCCAGGCATGATTCACAAGCATCTGTTGCTTCACAAGAGATCCAAATCACAAAAAAAAAAAAAAAAAAAGACAATAAACAAACAACAAAAATAATAAAATGAAAATTTGTCAATCACAATAACAAGAATAGCCCTTAGTTCTTGCACAGACAGTCTGATTTCCAGCTCTCTATACTTCAGATATATGTATATGGTTGTACTTCAGATATATGTATATGGTTGTACTTCAGATATATGTATATGGTTGTACATGTACATAATGAAGTTGGATGGAGGTGGATCATGTATGTCTTCCTCGTGACTGTGATGGGTTCGATATATGACGGCATCAGATTAGGTGGGACCAGACAGGACCAGGCTGTATTGTCACCCACTATTAGATGTCATTGTATTGTCACCCACTATTGCATGTCATTGTATTGTCACCCACTATTGCATGTCATTGTATGTCATTACTGTGCTGTCTATTTCACTGTGTCAGACGAGGCTGTTAGAAAAAGTTTGCTGTGAAGACTGACCATGTAGGTAGCTCTGTTATGTACACGAACTGGAAATTCACTTAACATGCTTAATTTTTTCTATTTCTTTTTTTTTTTTTTTTTTTCTTTTCTTTTTTTGCATATTTTTGGTACAATATTGTGAAAATAAACCCCATGAAATAAATGCAGCAGTATTTTTAGCACATGTTGGACAAGAGGTATTTCCAAAATAATGAAAATTGAAATTTAAGTTAAATGCCTGGAAAGCCAAAACCGTGAAAATAAATACATGCAAAAACAACTATTCTTATAAAGTTGAGAAATTGGGTCCCCTACACATACTCCCTGAAAGGACCAATCCTCTATGACTCCATGCATGTGAGGCCTTATGCACTCTTCATTCATGTTGACATTGAAATTGTTGTCACAGAAATTAAAGTGTATCATACAATATTTACTTGTCAATAAGCCTCCAGTGTATCCTAGGAGAATTGGGATCAAAGAAGAACGTGACAGGCAGACCGTGATTGATGCTCACAGACAGAGGGTGATATGCTATTCAGCCCAAAAGATATCTTGCCACTGGGAAGACTGATGGCAGGTTAGTAGCAAAACGTATGATTTTGCCATTACATGAATGATCAGAGCTGATGCTGATGTGTTGTTTGACCTCCTCTTAATAGTAGAGTCTTGAATTGACGATTAAGGGTCAGAAGTGACTCTGGCTATGGGAAAAGTTATACATACTTATGCCAAAACATGACAACAGTGGCACAGTCTATCAGTGCAATTGCACCAACATATTCCTGTCAGAAAAATAACATTGGCTATGGCGATACGTGTGTATATACAATTCATCAGTTTGGCTTGGCTGTGAAACTGTCAAAGGTCACACTGAGCTTCGAGAAAATGACAAAACTGGAGAAGTCATGCTTTTGATGCAGAAAGAATCTCTAAATGCTGTGATCATATGAGGCGGAAAAAACATTTTCACTAAATGCACTAGGAGCTTCTTTCTATGACGCTACCTGACGAGGTAAATTTGGCGCATGATCAGGGATTATTGTTTACATTGTCACAAAATGAGCTGATGCAAACATCCATATTATTTACCTGTGTTTGATGTACATGTACATAATATACATGTGGATGCATGATTGCACTATGATATGGCATTTGGCAAATTCACCATTGACATCTCAACAACCTGTGCATACTGATACATGTAATTAGGATTACCATAGGAATGAAGTACATGTACATGTGGACATTATACATACTACTCAGAGATGCATGTATGGCTACAGGCTCCGAAACATGTTCTGAGTAGTTACCCGCTGAAGACCCTTTAATATATGTGGACTAGTGCAGGCTCCGAAACATGTTCTGAGTAGTTACCTGCTGAAGACCCTTTAATATATGTGGACTAGTGCAGCCTATATCAAAATTCTACAGAAGAATGTGTGCAATATGGACAATAGTACAGTGTACTTCCATATTCATATAGGTTAGACAGTGACAGGTACATGTAATAGCTTATGAAGTGTAAAGAGTACGGACTGCGGAATAGGGTAATGAAGATCAGGAAGTGGTTAAATTTGGACAAAAAGACACAAATATAAATCTGTAGCTACAACATAAACACCCTGTTATAGGTATTATCTGAATTTCCTAGTCAATACACACCATAGAATAGGTTTGTCTGTACTACCCGAGAAAATAAGTCAGCTATCATATTTTTTCAATTGTATATAATAAACTTGTTTAACCTAAGGTTTTTTATGCACTATATATATAGCATATAATAAGTTTGCCTATACGGTAGAAAAATAAGTCAGCTATCATATTTTTAAATTGTTTATAAAACCTATTGACATAAACATGTTTGTCCTAAAGTTTTGTTGTTTTTTTTTTTAATGTGCCATATACATGCATAAAATATTTATAGATTATTTGGTATTCTACATGGAGACACAATGGCCATACTCTTAAAAGCATGGACCTATATGATATCAATGGACAGTTGTCTTCAAGAAGCTACTGCAGCTGATGCAGATTGTTTGCATGCCTGCAGGAGATAGCATGTTAAATGTCCCTGTGTTAATGTTTCCAGTGAGCAGCATGTTAATTGTGCCTGTGTTAATGTTTCCAGTGAGCTGCATGTTAATTGTGCCTGTGTTAGTGTTTCCAGTGAGCAGCATGTTAATTGTGCCTGTGTTAGTGTTTCCAGTGAGCAGCATGTTAATTGTACCTGTGTTAATGTTTCCAGTGTTGCAGAGAGTGCCACAATCTCAGCCACATTAATTATTTGAAAATTAGCTACATGTACTAGTCAATATGTTTTGGGATTTAGGTGGGAATGTGCTGTCTGCTTAAACCATTGTAGGTTATATTTTTCTTGACAAGTTTCAAGAGACTTGAAAGCAAAACAGATGGACATATTCTGAGCTTAATTGTTTATTGACAGATTCTGGTGATGAGCCACAGAATTAAGACAATTATAATGTTTTCTTCATACATAGTTTTACCAACAAGTACATGTATGATATATCTTGTTCCTGTCCTCATATAAGATCACTCACTCATGCAGTGATATATCTTGTTCCTGTCCTCATTTAAGATCACTCACTCATGCAGTGATATATCTTGTTTCGGTCCTCATTTAATATCACTCACTCATGCAGTTATATATCTTGTTCCTGTCCTCATTTATGATCACTCACTCATGCAGTGATATATCTTGTTTCGGTCCTTATTTAATATCACTAACTCATGCAGTGATATATGTTGTTCCTGTCCTCATTTAAGATCACTCACTCATGCAGTGATATATCTTGTTTCGGTCCTCATTTAATATCACTCACTCATGCAGTGATATATCTTGTTTCGCTCCTCATTTAATATCACTCACTCATGCAGTTATATATCTTGTTCCTGTCCTCATTTATTATGATCACTCACTCATGCAATGATTTAACATGACAACAAGAGAAGTAACCACATATTACCAGATCACTACATTAATTAATATTCCAGCCTCAATCTCTATTTGTAGAATGACAGTACTGACAGAAAGTTGGATATGAGCACCATATGCACAAGAAAAATTCACTTTGAACGGCATGTAAATGTGTGCGTTTTAGGAGATGCAATTTTAAGTTTTAGTTTTGCCTCCTGTAGGAACCAGGGAAATGTTTTAGTTTGCATGTCTTACTTCTTCTGCTGCTCATTGTTGTTGTTGATTACTTTTGGTCTCTGTTTGCTAAATCTTGAAGAACTTGGCGAAACTTGACAGAAATGACCTATACCCAGATTGGGATTGTTATTGGATCACCTTGATCTTATTCTTAAGGTCACAAGGTCACTTTATGTGAAATAGGTTTCTATACACTAACTGCTGAAGAACTCAACAAAACTTGACAAAATTTGGTAGGATCATGTATCTAGGTAGGACCTAAGTCTAAGTCTCCATTACTGATTCTGAAGGTCACAAGTTCACTAATGTCAATTTAGTTTCTGTGTGGTGATGTGATCAGTTATCTCCTTCAGAGACAAAATGTTCTTCTGGGTGACATTTGAGCTTTTCTTGCAAAATCAGTTGCCTCTAGTTATAACCCCTGCAAACCAAGTTTAAGGGCCAGTGTTTTTAGTTGGTCCAACACCAGCATGACTGTCCATCTATAGCAGGATCTTTGCAGCAAAATATTTCATGATTCACAGGCCATTTCAAACTCAAAGTACTTCAATATCCAACATTTTTTATCTGATTACATTATGGTGATCGACCTTGACCTTATTTTCAAGGTCACAGGACCCATATATGTGTGTGTGTGGGGGGGGGGAGTAATCCAGTCTGTTGGTATGACTGTTCTAGTTTAAGTTTTTCTGCTCCTCCTCAAAAAAAAAATAAATAAATAAATAAATAAAATAAAATAAATAAATAAATGAAAATCAAGAAACAAAATGATGTACCATAGTACCTGTTATTTAAAAACCAACCCCACTGCCAGTGAAATGTTATCTTATACTGCAGGTGGTCTTAAAATAAAGGTGTATTTGACAGAGAAATACAATGTTCAATAAAAGTCTTGAAAGAATGGCCTTAAAAAGATACATGTGCGTGTATGTGGTCTGATATTTGAGGTGGTCTTTTGAGCAGGTACCACTGTACATGCATATCAGTGTACAGTGATTCATGCACAACAGACCACCTCCAATATCAGACCACATGTCTTTTTAGGACCATTTCCTGTATTTTTCTGTTAAATACACCTTTATTTTAAGACCACATGCATTATAAGACCTCTTTTTGCTGGCAGTAGGGGGTGGTCTTAAATAGCAGGTACCACTGTACCAGTCAGAGGTTTTAAATCAGCTATATATATTGACCCAGCTGACTGCACTGATAAAAACTAATCCCATGTAAGGTGGCTATTATTCCATCCATCCCCAGATGCTGATTGACCAATAGAAGAGACCGAGTTTTTTATTGGACCCTAGGCAGACAGATTGATTGGATCCAAAGCCAACTTGTGAAAGGTGCAGAAATTGCCATTCATCATCAGAATTCCTCCTGAATGAAAAGATAAATCTCTCCATTCTGTACGTGAAGCTATCATTGAAATGATGATTAAAAAAAAAAAAAAGAAATGTAAAGTGCGTGGTTAAAGTTTGTATTAGCAGTGCAGGAAAAGACTAAGTTTGGCTGAAGATAGAGCCAAAGTCTGGATGTATTGATAACTACATTATAAAGAAATTGCTCCTAAGAGAGACCACGTCTTTTAGAACCACTGTGTGCAGTAGGCAGTAGGGGTTGCAGTCCCCCCCCCCCCCATATTTCCGTTGACTGTGTTTAAAATAGGTTATAGTCCATTTATTTATCTGTTAGCCCAGTCACTCATAACTTTCCTTTCTGGGCTTCATTACATTGATAATACATATCCACACAGCAAAGGAATTATAAACATAATGTGCAATATTGCAAACAAAATTACATGTTGATATATTTGAACATCAATCAAAAGATGGTCAAATATCAGTGATGCAGATTAGTGATAGTATGACATTCAAAACATAAATCATTACATGTATGATAATGCAAAAACATAATATACTGCCCTGACATATACAAGTTCATGATTCTGTCTCCTTAAAAAAAAAAAAGGTTTTGTTTGAAGCAATACAAACTTTCTACGTATGTGACCACTTCCAAGCCTGCCCCTGGTGTTGGTCTCTGAAAGCAGACAATACTGTATTGCAGTATATTTACCATCATGACAATATTACCTAAAGTCACCAAAAGTAGGCAATATCATGATGTAAGTTTTCCCTGCAATACATATCATGATGTAAAATTTCCCTGGAATACATATCATGATGTAAGTTTTCCCTACAATACATTATATCATGATGTAAGTTTTCCCGCAACACATATTGTGATGCAAGTTTTGTCCACAATACATATCATGATGTAAGTTTTCCCTGCAATACATATCGTGATGTAAGTTTTCCCCACAATACATATCACGATGTAAGTTTTCCCTGCAATCCATATCATGATGTAAGTTTTTTCCGCAATCCATATCATGATGCAAGTTTTTCCTGCAATATATTTCATGATGTACATTTTCCCAGCAATACCATGCATACATTGAAAGAGCCTTCATGCAAGTACATGTACCTGACCCACTATCATCACAGCATAGGTCTGAAGTCGCCTTTTTGCCCTGCTTTGCAAGTCATGCTGCAGCTGCTGCAAGGGTAACTGTTGCATGAGTTACCAGGCAACACCAAAAAATACTGTTCCATGCATTCATAAGTGTGACACATTGAATGCGTCAAGATGATGATGACCTACTCAAGAGCTTTGGTTGGAGTACAGATGAGTATGTGCCTTGACGAAGTGCACTTGTTCTTGCATTGCCTGTCAAGTCATATTTCACGAAGACATAGTGAAACTTAATCATGACAACACCATCTGTTCCCTGAAAAATGTGTCCACTATCTGAGTATGTCAGATAAATGAGTCCAACAGCAAAGGAATTTGACCAAGGAAGTCGTGCAAAACTTTTGTCTTAACTTGACATGAATATGTGGGATGTCTGAATGTCATGTTAATGAGGTTATACTTATGGTGGTTTCACCATGACAAGGTCTACTTGCAGGACCCCATGTGGAGTGTTAGGGGGAGGGATAACTGTAGTTGCCTGAGTAACACAGGAGTGCATTGAAGGTATGGGGTGCAACTAGTACATGTACAGTGCAACTATATGTATATGGTGAAATATGCCATTTGTCATATTGCTGTGGTTATAAATATGTGTACCAATAAATACAGTCTGGTTTGGAATGTGCACCATATATGTACAAATGTGGTAGGTTCACTGTGTTGATAACCATTGACATTTTGTACAAGTCAACCAAGGGGGGGGGGGTAAGTGGTTTCTCATACTGGCATACTGGGGCTTTTTATTTACCGTACTGGAGTACTGGAAGCCCTCTTGTTTTACGTACTTTGTACTATCTAAAATTTTGAAAGATTTTTATTTTCGGTACTGTGTACTCTAGAAAATTAATTACCTGTACCAGCATACTGAAACCCCCCTTACCCCCTTCAACCAATGCAACTGCCTTTATAACCCTATATATGTAAGTCATACCCTCTTCCATAGTAGGGGACTTGCATATTAATTTCCCACCCAATTCACTGACACTGTTGCCAGGTAACCGTAACAACAATCTGCCACCATGACTCAGGCATACTTAGATGACATTACTTTGTTGTCTCCTAATTAGCATCCCCAGAAGCTGGCTATTGCTTTCTGTTGGGGGTGCTTGTCGACGAGGGAGGAATAGAGCCCATCAGACACAGCTGTGATTTAGGGGGATCCTGCGGAGACAATGACATTTGTGGGTTTAATAAATACATGTTCCAACATAATATGACGATCCCTTATGATAAGTTCAGAATGTTTTTGGAAGAACATGGCTGGGACTGTTAGAACAGTTATGTTATCCACATTGCCACTTTGGCAAGAGGATTGTATTTCAACTGTCATCTTTGATAAAGAGATGTACAAACCTGAACAAATACTAGCCAAAGCAGGGCTGTCACCAATAGGACTTCACCTATGTGCAATACTGATTGCGAACTGCCTTTTCCTGTTCGTATGTCATCACGTCAACTCTGGTAACTCTGGTAACTCTTTTACTGCCAACTGTGACAGAAGTCAAACTAAGTAGAAGTTCTGAATTATCATACAGATACTAGATTTGTATTGTTTGTAAAAGGACCTTTCACTCATGTACATAAAGGAAACAATAGTCATAGGTCCATCGACTCTTTTATGCAAGAGTTTTGTCCAGAAATTCATAATATAAATAACCAAAGTAATAACCTTGTATTAGCAGGGGACTTCAACATCGATCTACTCCGAGTAAATACTAATGAAAAATATCAAGAATTCTATGATTTCATCACTGGACATAACATGCTACCAAATATTTTGTATCCAACGAGACTGTCCAAACAAAATGCCACATTAATTGACAATATTTTTAGTAGAAATTCAAATTCTTGTATTCCTGTAGAAACTGGAATATTGGTTCACAAATTGTCGGACCACATGGCCACAATTTCTGCTATTAATTTTAATTTAAATGCCAATTACAGTAACAATAAACAATTACAATTCAGGGCCTTCTCAGGCAAAGCTACTCAGGACTTTCTCGAAGAACTAAAGAATACAGACTGGGAAACTGTTTTTGACAACAATATCGATGCTAATCCACAAATAACATATGACCAGGAATTTGCAATCAAAATGGATGAAATGATTGATAAACACTTTCCCCTAAAAAAGAAAAAATTTAATAAATACAAACATAAAAAAACAAAATGGATTACTCAAGATATTTTGATTAAAATAAAACAAAGAGACACCCTGTACAAAAAAGTTCATTCTATCACACCAGACAGTGAGAGGTATGATGTTCTTAACGGAAGACTTCAAGAATGCTCTGCTGAGGTCCGCTCTATGATTAGAAGGGCAAAATCTGATCATTATCAAACAGAATTTAATAAATACAAAAATGATATTAAAAATACATGGAAAACTATTAAAGATATCCTCAATAAATCCAATACTCACAAAGAATTCCCCAAGTATTTCAACGTCGATAACAAACGTATAACAGACACAGAGACAATAGCAACATATTTTAATGATTTTTTTGTAAATATTGGCCCATCTTTAGCTGAGAAAATAGATACTCAAGGGAAAACACCTTTTTATTCTTATTTGCAAAATATTAACGTTAATTCCACCTTCCAATTCACTCATGTTGAGGAAGAACAAATTAAGAAAGTGATAGATAACTTAAATCCAAAAAGAAGCGCTGGAGTAGATAATGTATCTTTAATTCTTCTCAAACTGTGCTCTGAAGATATCACTAAGCCTCTAACTGCAATAATTAACCAGTCATTAAAAAATGGGGTCTTTCCAAACAAATTGAAAATTGCTAAAGTAATCCCGATATATAAAAAAGATGATCAACATGACTTCAATAATTATAGACCCATATCTCTCCTTCCGTCCATCTCTAAAGTATTTGAAAGAATTGTTTATATGCAGTTATTCGAGTACTTTACAGATAATAACTTATTTTACAATCATCAGTATGGTTTTAGAAAGAACCACTCTACAGAAACTGCTGTATTAGAACTAATAGACAGGATACATGCAGATCTTGAGGAAAAGAAACTGCCAATTGCCTTTTTCTTAGACCTTTCTAAGGCATTCGATACTATAGATCACAAAATACTCATAAAAAAACTTGAATACTATGGAATTTCAAATGTAGAACTTCAGTGGTTCAGTAGCTACTTAAATAATAGATCTCAATTTGTCGAAATTAATAATATTAAATCCCCAACACTAGAAATCACTACTGGAGTCCCCCAGGGATCTATTTTGGGTCCTCTTCTGTTCCTAATTTATATCAATGACCTGTCCCAAGCCAGCAGCTTTAGCTCAATTATGTATGCTGATGACACAAGCCTATTAAACACTATATGTAATTTTAACTATGAAACAACACCCCCATCCACACTAACTGAAAAAGTTAATAAAGAATTAGCCAAAGTAAGTGACTGGCTTGCTGTGAACAAATTATCTTTGAATGTAAATAAATCAAAATATATGATCTTCCACACAAAACAGAAACACTTGCCTCTTCATCAATTACCGGATGTTATGATAAATAACCAGCCAGTTGAACGAGTTGGAGACTTTAGTTTTTTAGGTGTCTTAATTGATCATAATCTTAGCTGGAGCAAATATGTTAATTATGTATCAAATAAATTATCCCGAGTGTGTGGCATACTCTCTAGACTAAAAAACCTACTGCCCCATAGTATATTACAACTGATTTACAATGCCTTATTTTTACCACATCTGAATTACGGAATAACTACATGGGGGTTCCACTCTTGCAGTAGACTTGTAAAGCTGCAAAAGAAAGCGATAAGATCTATCAGTAATAGCAAGTACAATGCACACACATCTCCTATCTTCAAAAAACTTGGTCTTCTTAAGCTCAGTGATATATTCAAGCTATCTTGTATCAAAATATACTACAAGTACAAAAACAATATGTTGCCTAACTATTTCAATGATATGTTCAACTATCACCAGACACAACGCACTGATAGACCCAGAAGAACTGTAACAATACCACGTAGATATGATGTAACAGAGCATAATATTCCTATTTTAACCCCAGTGATCCCAATATTATTTACAAATACTAAACTTAATCGATTGTGTTTAAGACGTAAAATACCGGATTTAATTAATGAAAATTACTTACCTGACATAGTTATGACAAAAATTGATACACACTCCTTGAAAGGCTTCTCACAATATGCTAAGAATCATATTATTAACCACTATGAAATTAACTGTAACATTATTAATTGTCACGTCTGCAACAGACAAAATTAGTCATATGTATTATTATTGTCACTTGGTCTATCAACTTAAGTTTTGTAATCTCTGTTATCATTCAGCCTATAGTAATGTGTTAGAAATCTTATAGCGTATGAGTTTAAATATAGTAATTAAATATAGTATATCTTTACGGTGGCCTACATGTCAGCGACTCTTCGGAGTCTTAATGTATGGTCTCCTGGTTTTTAAACATATAAATTTATTCTTGTAACACATTGTGTAATTTTGTTTAGACCAAATAAAGCTATTCTATCTATTCTATCTATCTACCAGCATGTCTGTAGTTCCAGAAAAAAATAGTCAGGATCTGCAGCTTTTCTGTGCATAGTTCATTGGCAGTCATGCTAGTGACATCCCTTTAAAAGTTGCAAGAACTGTGTATTTTACATGTACAGTGGAACCTCATTTATATGGACCTCATTAATCTGAACACTTCTCCTGGAACAGAATTGTTCATTTCAAATAATAGTGATTCAGTAATCCAGATGCTTCATTAATCTAAACAGTTCGCTGGGGTACAATGGTCTTTGCATTAATGAAGTTCCACTGTATATATATATATATATATATATAGTATTTAATTCCTTTTGCGATCCTTATAACACTGATAAATGGTAAAACTTCATGTGATGAGGCACATTATGACCAGAATCTAAAGAACAATGCATTTTGATTGTTCACCAGATGTATCACGGTAATCAAGAGGTTCCTATCAGGGAAATAGATATTCCTTATCAGATTATAGTTAGCATAAGTAAACACAAAGGAATAGAACAAAGACGCTGTCAATACTCTTATTGATCTTTGAAGTACTTGGGGTAAGACTGGTACAATTTCTCAGCATGCTGTCACCATCATGATTAATTTTTGTGGCCATAAAGGATAGTTTATTGGTCTTAAAATCGTAGGTTTTTCTCACTGTACAATAAACCTTGTTTTGAAAAATCTGTCACAGTGCAGATTTAAAAGTGAATTATGGTCAGGTGGTCTTTCCTTAGACTTTATATACAGAAGAACATAAGGCATATGTGCATTGTCCTTAACATTGGTGCCCATCTTACATGTTGGGATGAAATTTTCAGATTTCACTGTAAGTTTTGATTATTTGATCATTTCTGAGGAAAACAGTTACAAGGTAAGTGGGAAGTAGTTTAAAGCAATGGTATTTTTATTTTTCCTTTCTTTTGATTTGTTTTACTTAAATATTCATGTTCTTTAATATCGCCCCATAGTTTTGGTAATTCATTTTAAGGAAAAACTGCTGTTGGATGCCAAGGTATATATGAATTGGACCAATGCTATATGTGTGTGTATGGTATTATAGTCCATTACAGGGTTTGAGAAGAAGAAAACCACTTGTGGGACCCATAAAAAGTGGTCCCTTATAACAGGTGGTCTCTAAAAGCAGGTTAAACTTGACTTGTTCAGAGAACTGTCAATGGGGTCTCATTAGACAGGTAGGCCTTTTAAGTACTAGATGGTTTGTTAAGTTTAGCTGTATTGTAATTGTCGAAGTCATCAGAGACACGTACACATAAAACATTATTTTTAAAGTCCTCATGGTCATTACACATACCTTCTTCTGGTACATGGTACAGTGTATCTACATGTATAACATTAAATATTCACCTTCAGAAACTTGCCTCCATAGCAGCTGTGACTGGGCATTGATATTCTGTCCGACGAGTGCCCACATCAGTAACTTTAGCGAGTGTGAGAGGCTGCTATGGAGGCAACATCAGAACGTGTACTTTTAACCTGTTTGGTTTTCAAACTTGCACCATTATGTAATAACCATCATCAACAGTAAACAACGAGGCTAAAGATATTTTGCCTTTTTATATCATCCTTTAATATTCATAAGTTCTTCTATTCAAGAACATGTATGTCAAATGACTTCCTATTATATGTATATCATACTTCTTTGTATCTTTTGTTTCCATGCTAGGATCATGCTGACAACGTTGTCACAGAGATCTATTTGCATGTTTCCTGCATATTTGTTTTCCATATACTGACAGTTATTTCATTGTGTGCTGTGAAATCGGCTATAAGCACTGGGAATAGATACTCTGCCATGCCAGTCCCATACTTAACAGCATCAGCAGTGGGAATAGACACCCTGCCATAAGCCAGTACCATACTTTAACAGCATGAGGAGTCAATACCAGTCCTGCCATGCTACTCCCATACTTTTATAGCATGAGGAGTGGAAATACCAGTCCTGTCAAGCCATTCCCATGCTTTGACACTATGAGCAGTGGGAATAGACACCCTGGTATGCCAGTTCTATTCTTTAATGCCCATGTACAGCTATATAAGATGATACTTGCACATTTAAATTTATTAAAAAGTTTTTTTTCAAGTACCAACCTTTTTTTTTTTTTTTTTGGAAACACCAGTTGAACACTACAGAACCGTTAGGCCTCCATGTTATGGGTAGATAGACTTACTTGCCAAGTATCATGCTAAATTTTTAGTTCTGAGTCTATCTACCACCACATAACTTCCTTGTCAACCTTTCCTCAAAGTTGACATTAGGAACACCGTAAAGCTCTAAGTCCTATCAGTCTGATACGTCCTTTATTCCCACTAAATATGGAAAGCCATTCCCTTTTAAAGGCTGGAAAACAGGCCTTGTACACAGAGCTTACTCTGTGCATAGCAACCATCATTCAGTTCTTACTCTCATGATGTCTTCGTTTTCTGAGATGTCACCCCAACTCGTTAAATCCAACAGTTGACTGGTAGTCTCAGTCTGTGTCCTGACACACGATCACTATGATGTTGACCTAATGTCAACTAGCAACGTCACCCCTGCCTATATAAGCAGTGGGAAACGGTGATCCTAACTGCCACTGATGAGTATCACTCGATACGAAACCGGTCTGGCTTCCTCTCCTAGTTTTGGTTCCCCGTCACTGGTCTTGCCAGGTTTTACATATTTTTTGGGGCTGTACTGTTTTGTTTTTTTTTATGATGCCTGGCAAATCATGCTGCAGCTTTATCAAGGACAGCAGTAAATTGCTCTCTCAGGTTTAATTAAGGGTCCACCCCACGGGGGGGGGGGGGGGGACCCTTTATCTTTTTGGGTTGTCTGCCCGTCCAGATGTCTGTCCAGATTTCTGCCTGTCTGGATTTGCACATTTTCGTTATCATTATATCTACAGAATGCCTCCATGTATTTTGCTCAAATTTGGCAATATGCTTATCTTACCTGGTAAGATGAACTGATTAGATTTTGGTGTCACCATGGCCTAATTTGAGCAAATGGTGGATCCTTCAGTCAACGATTTGTGTTGAAGGTATGTCTAGTGTTTTGTTTTGGCTTTCACCTGCCACAGTGTGGAAGGACTTGAAGCCATTTCTGAACATTTTGCTTCCAAATGTAGTTCACTTACATGACTAGTTTGTTTCTTTGTTAGTTTTTTTTTGGGGGGGGGGGTGTTTTTGTTTTTAAATTTCTTTGCTTTTTTTTTTGGAGGGGGAGCACATTTTTATCTTTGTCTAAGTGTACAAGAGGAAATATTTCAGCCTCTTATTTCTGCATAGCATTATCTTCAGCACAAGCAGAACTAAATTCTGATGGTTTATTATGCTTTATCTATATCATAATTGTGTAAACACATGATACATGTATTTACACTACTTAAATACACTTTGAAGAAATTAGAGTTAGATTTCCCTAGTTCACTTTTTGGTCAAGTTAGAAATCAGAATTCTGTATGTGATTTCTGCCCCATAGATTCTTATTTGAAATTAGCGGTGTTTCATACCTACATCTATACTAGATATATGGCAGTATCAGAAGTCTTGTATTGTAAGGAGGATTATGATAGTATCCTTATACTCTGTAAGTGTTGTTTACAACATGATATTCACGAAGCCCTGGGAAGAAAGTAAATATTTACTGTGGCTTCTTGTTAAGTGTGCCTCCTGGAGATATACAGTCAATTAACTCCAGTCCCATGTGCATTGTAGATAATTTCTAGTTAATTTGTCTTCCAAGGTAACGAAGTCTGTCCATGTACATGTTTAATTGACATGTGCTGTCTACATGACTGGCTATACAATTAAGTGAGCTGTTTTCTTTTATTGTTCCTCTGTTTTTGCCATCTGACCATGTACGCCACCGAGTATGATGATCGCACAAGTTGCTTTGTGAGCAGTATAAAGCATCACATGCGACATGGTTATAGAACAGAAGACTGGTACATTGTAAGACTTGAGCCTTGGCAAGATGTGATAAGTGGTATTTAAGAATTTATCAGGCTTCGTGGTGATTGCCTTGCGGCATACATGAAGATCAAAGAGTCAGGAGACATGGCAGATTCTGCCAGACTCAGTGGGTGGATAACTTATAGATCAAGGGACATAAAGGAGAGAGAGAGACAAACACACAATAAAAACATGAAGAGCATTATAAACATCAAACATGATAATAACACAGTCATTAGAATCAATTTTCTGATCTATTGTATCATTGATAGAGATCATGTTTTCTTTATTGTAGTCTTATGTTTTTGACCTTTACTATCTTTTTCTTCTGTGCATGTAGTTCTTAGCCATGTCAGCTGTCACAGCCAGCAGACACGACTGAACATATGATGGACCCAAGGACAGGTTATACTGACAGCAGACAGGACTGTACATATGATGGACCCAAGGACAGGTTATACTGACAGCAGACAGGACTGTACATATGATGGACCCAAGGACAGGTTATACTGACAGCAGACACGACTGTACATATGATGGACCCAAGGACAGGTTATACTGACAGCAGACACGACTGTACATATGATGGACCCAAGGACAGGTTATACTGACAGCAGACAGGACTGTACATATGATGGACCCAAGGACAGGTTATACTGACAGCAGACACGACTGTACATATGATGGACCCAAGGACAGGTTATACTGACAGCAGACACGACTGTACATATGATGGACCCAAGGACAGGTTATACTGACAGCAGACACGACTGTACATATGATGGACCCAAGGACAGGTTATACTGACAGCAGACACGACTGTACATATGATGGACCCAAGGACAGGTTATACTGACAGCAGACACGACTGTACATATGATGGACCCAAGGAGGGGTTATACTGACAGCAGACATGACTGTATATATGATGGACCCAAGGACAGGTTATACTGACAGCAGACACGACTGTACATATGATGGACCCAAGGACAGGTTATACTGACAGCAGACACGACTGTACATATGATGGACCCAAGGACAGGTTATACTGACAGCAGACATGACTGTATATATGATGGACCCAACAGGTTATACTGACAGCAGACACGACTGAACATATGATGGACCCAAGGAGGGGTTATACTGACAGCAGACATGACTGTATATATGATGGACCCAACAGGTTATACTGACAGCAGACACGACTGTACATATGATGGACCCAAGGACAGGTTATACTGACAGCAGACATGACTGTACATATGATGGACCCAAGGACAGGTTATACTGACAGCAGACATGACTGTACATATGATAGACCCAAGGACAGGTTATACTGACGGCAGACACGACTGTACATATGATAGACCCAAGGACGGGCTATACTGACAGCAGACATGACTGTACATATGATGGACCCAAGGACAGGTTATACTGCCAGCAGACATGACTGTACATATGATGGACCCAAGGACAGGTTATACTGACAGCAGACACGACTGTACATATGATGGACCCAAGGATGGGCTATACTGACAGCAGACATGACTGTACATATGATGGACCCAAGGATGGGCTATACTGACAGCAGACATGACTGTACATATGATAGACCCAAGGATGGGCTATACTGACAGCAGACACGACTGTACATATGATGGACCCAAGGACGGGTTATACTGCCAGCAGACACGACTGTACATATGATGGACCCAAGGACAGGTTATACTGACAGCAGACATGACTGTACATATGATGGACCCAAGGATGGGCTATACTGACAGCAGACATGACTGTACATATGATGGACCCAAGGATGGGCTATACTGACAGCAGACATGACTGTACATATGATAGACCCAAGGATGGGCTATACTGACAGCAGACACGACTGTACATATGATGGACCCAAGGACGGGTTATACTGCCAGCAGACACGACTGTACATATGATGGACCCAAGGACGGGTTATACTGACAGCAGACACGACTGTACATATGATGGACCCAAGGACAGGTTATACTGCCAACAGACATGCATGTACATATGATGGACCCAACAGGTTATACTGCCAGCAGACATGACTGTACATATGATGGATCCAAGGACAGGTTATACTGACAGCAGACATGCCTGTACATATGATGGACCCAAGGACAGGTTATACTGACAGCAGACATGACTGTACATATGATGGACCCAAGGACAGGTTATACTGCCAGCAGACATGCATGTACATATGATGGACCCAAGGACGGTCTATACTGACAGCAGACATGACTGTACATATGATGGACCCAAGGACAGGTTATACTGCCAGCAGACACGACTGTACATATGATGGACCCAAGGACAGGTTATACTGCCAACAGACATGCATGTACATATGATGGACCCAACAGGTTATACTGCCAGCAGACATGACTGTACATATGATGGACCCAACAGGTTATACTGCCAGCAGACATGCAAGTACAAATGCACCATATCTTGTATTCAAGATGAATGTCAATAAAGCTTTGTTACACCAAAGCTGCAGTTGCCAGTGTTTACTGAATATTTGGGCCCCCAAACAGATGGCCAAATATTTTATCTTGGGGGGGGGGGGGGGAAGGCAACCATTCTGGAATATATGTACCCCATATGGGTATTTGGGCCCTCTCTGCATATTAATGTCTGTGTGCCAACACATTTCTTTCTTTCTTTCTTTCTTTCTTTCTTTCTTTCTTTCTTTCTTTCTTTCTTTCTTTCTTTCTTTCTTTCTTTCTCAGCAACTTGGCCCAACAATTTCCTGGGACACTATCACACTTAGAAGGTCCAAATTTGGTATGGTAATAGATCCTACAGGAAGTGAAGTCTGTTTATAATGACGATTGAGTGCATTTAAAATTATGCAAATTAGGGGCATTTGAAATTTTAAATCTTCAAAACTAGTATAGGTAGAAATGTCATTCCAACTTCAGTTTATATGTTAATGCTGCAGGTGCATCCAATGAACCACAAACAAAACTTGTAGAATTTTAATTTATGCTAATTAAGGCACATAACAAGTTTTAATGTTGAATATCTTTAGAATTATTAAAAGTAGAGGTGCTATTCCCACTTCTATTTTTAAGTTTGTGATGTAGACACATCCATTGAACCACAAACAAAAGTTTTAGAATTTTGATTTATGCTAATTAGAGGCACTTGAAAAGTTTAAATGTGGAATATCTTCCAAAATATTATAGGTAGAGGTGACATTCCAACGTCTATGTATAGGTTTGTGTGTAGGCGCATCTAATGAACCATAAACAAAAGTTGTAGAATTTTAATTTATGCTAATGAGGGGCATTTAAATGGTTTAAATATTAAATATTTTCGAAACTATTATAGGTGAAAATGCCATTCCAAGTTCAATTTTATAGTTAGGTGCATCCAATGAACCACAAAAAAAGTTTTAGAATTTTTATTCATGCTAATTGGGCCAATTCAAAAGTACAGATGTTTCATATCTTCAAAACCATTATAGGTGGAAGTGTCATTCCAAGTTGCACTCATTTTTGTGCTGAAGGTGCATCAAATAAACCACAAACACAAACTGTAGTATTTAAATTAATGCAAATTTTAGAGGCACACAGACAGATTTGCTTAGGAGCAAATCTTCTTTTCTAGGTTTAACTGTTTTTTTTTTTTTATTTCACAGGAGGTTTGAATAAAATCAGTCTGAAGACCTCAATGTTGCCCTCTGACAGCTTCCACATACAGCAGGTGCCACTACAAAACTTTCCTGCAACAATTTTAGCTGATCCTGGTCATGAATTTTCATGCTACCACAGCTTAATACATGTCAGACACTTTAATTGGTAAGATAAGTATAATGGGGGAAAATCAGCAGTGCGAAGTTTGGATTAGCTCAGGTGGAAAATGTCAAAGCAGCAACATGGGAACATATCATGCAAGAAATAATTTCAATGATAAAATTCCTAAAATAATGTTAGGTGACTTTGTTGTCAATTATTCACATAAAAGACCCAAAGGTTCACATTAGGACATTGGGACCCCATCTGTTGGGGAAGGTCGGGGAAGTATTCTGTCATAGCCTATCGTGCTGTTCACCAGTTAACTTCATTAAGAGACAGCATCTTTCCAATTAACAAGTTTGTTGAAGTTTGTAAAATTGTTTTATTTTATCAGTCACCTGCATATCAATCTGAAGATTGAATGGAAAAGATTGAATGGTATAACTTCAGACATTTTTGTAAAAAATAAAGAGATTGATATTGACACAAGTGTTTGTCTGCACCAGTGATAGTATGTGTAACAGCATGTGAAAAGTCATTTTGTTGATGGATGTTGTGGTCTTTGCTGAGTACATCACCATGTGTCTGTGTCACTTTGGTAAAGAATCATGTTAGTTGGCAGACATTGTAGAATAAACTCAATGAGGGCTGAGTGTTGAAGAGATCAAGAACTCCTGCAAAGTCACCAGGCTCTTGTTGCCTTGCTGTAAAGGCCTAGCAGAAGTATGGTAGGCCTGACAGTAGTATGGTAGGCCTGACAGTAGTATGGTAGGCCTGACAGTAGTATGGTAGGCCTGACAGTAGTATGGTAGGCCTAACAGTAGTATGGTAGGCCTGACAGTAGTATGGTAGGCCTACAGTAGTATGGTAGGCCTACAGTAGTATGGTAGGCCTGACAGTAGTATGGTAGGCCTACAGTAGTATGGTAGGCCTGACAGTAGTATGGTAGGCCTGACAGTAGTATGGTAGGCCTGACAGTAGTATGGTAGGCCTACAGTAGTATGGTAGGCCTACAGTAGTATGGTAGGCCTGACAGTAGTATGGTAGGCCTACAGTAGTATGGTAGGCCTGACAGTAGTATGGTAGGCCTGGCAGTAGTATGGTAGGCCTACAGTAGTGTAGAAGGCCTACAGATACTCTTTTTGCCGTGCTGTACAGGCCTAGCAGAAGTATGGTAGGCATGACAGTAGTATGGTAGGCCTGACAGTAGTATGGTAAGCCTAACAGTAGTATGATAAGCCTACAGTAGTATGGTAGGCCCATAGTAGTATAGTAGGGTTACATGATGCTCTTTCTGCCTGGCTGTACAAAACCGAACAGTAGTATGGTAGGCCTAATAGTAGTATGGTAGGCCTAACAGTAGTATGATAAGCCTACAGTATAGTATGGTGGGCCTAACCGTAGTATGATAAGCCTACAGTAGTATGGTAGGCCCACAGTAGTATAGTAGGGCTACATGATGCTCTTTCTGCCTTGCTGTACAGATATAACAATAGTATGGTAGGCCTTACAATAGTATGGTAGGCCTTATAATAGTATGGTAGGCCTAAAAGTAGTTTGATAGGCCTACAATAGTCTGGTATGCCTACAGTAGTATGGTAAGCCTAACAGCAGTATGGTAGGCATACAATAGTATAGTAGGCCTAAAGTAGTATGACAACCCTACAGTACTATGGTAGGCCTAACAGTAGTATGGTAGGCCTAATAAAAGTATGGTAAGCCTAACATAAGTACAGTAGGCCTATAGTTCTATGGTAGGCCTTACAATAGTATGGTAGACCTACAGTAGTGTGGTAGGCCTAACAGTAGTGTGGTAGGCCTACATGATGCTCTTTCTGCCTTGTTGTACAGGCCTAACAATATTATGGTAGGCCTAACAATATTATGGTAGGCCTACATAATGCTCTCTCTGCCTTGTTGTACAGGCCTATCAATATTATGGTAGGCCTACATAATGCTCTCTCTGCCTTGTTGTACAGGCCTAACAATATTATGGTAGGCCTACATTATGCTCTCTCTGCCTTGTTGTACAGGCCTATCAATATTATGGTAGGCCTACATAATGCTCTTTCTGTCTTGTTGTACAGGCCTAACAATATTATGGTAGGCCTACATAATGCTCTTTCTGCCTTGTTGTTCAGGCCTAACAATATTATGGTAGGCCCAACAGTAGTATTGTAGGCCTACATAATGCTCTTTCTGCCTTGTTGTACAGGCCTAACAGTAACATGGTAGGTCCACATAATGCTCTTTCTGCCTTGTTGTACAGTAGTATGGTAGGCCTATATGATGTATCCTGTTGATGTACTCCATTGGGGTCATGCTTTCATAAATGCTCACTCCTGAGGGTTGTTTCTGGATCCAATCAAATTTGCACCAGGATATTGACTTAGATATTTTGCATACATTCATAAATGTTCTGCCAGTAGTTGATGTTCAAAGCACATACTGTTTTTCTTCTCTTGTCAAGACATCACTGTAAAATGTTCTCTCCCATGTCAAGTCACTGTAAAATATTATGGTCCCTTGTCAAAACACAGTAAAATGTTCTTTTCCTTTGTGAAAACACTGTGAAATATTCTCTTCACTTGTCCACTGCCAGTGAAATGTTCTTTTAATTCCCCTGTCAAAACACTGCAAAATTGTTCTCTTCTCTTGTCAAAACACTGTTACATTATTTCATCCTCTCTCAAAACAATGGAAAAATATTCTCTTCACTTCCCTTGTCAAGACACTGAAAAATCTGTTTTCATGCAATTGTCAAGACTTTGCAAAATGTCCTCTTCCCTTGTGAGAACACCATTAAATGTTGAATGCCAAGACACTGTAAAATGTTCTCTTGCCTTGCCAAAACACTGTAATTTTTTTTTTTTTTATGTTTGTAATAAATCCTCTTCAGTTGTCCTGACCCAGTGAAATATTCTTTTAATTTCCAGGTCAAAACTCTAAAATCTTCTTTTCTCATGTTAAAATACTGATTAATCTTTTCTTCCCACATCAAAACAGTGCCAAATTTTCTTTTTTGGTGTCAAAACACTGTAAAATCTCTTCTTTTCTTGTGCAAAAAACAAAAACAGTTAAAATCATCTCTCCCCATGTCGAAAAAGTCAACTCTTCTGCTTTTGTCCTTTTGATATTAGCAACACTACCCCAAATTAACCTCAATTTGGTGGGGGAAAAAAGACTTCAGTCTTTGTGGAATATTTGGATCAATATTTTGTGCAGATCAATCTTATTAAAAGAAACTTATATATTGCTGAAAATCATTGCTTGTCAGTAGCTTAATTGTCTTCAACATGACAACAATTGTTTGAATGCTCACTCTAAAAACTTCACCTGAAGGATGGCAAGAATTCTATCACAATAAAGACAGATTTTTGAAAGCATTCTTGCCAAATTGAATAAGGAAATCAAAAAAGAAATCATCTGTCACAGCTTTAGTTGTAAATTGCACATTAATATCAAAATATGGTGGTTCCTGCAATTAGACGACCCAGACTGCCAGCAAAGTATGGTTTGGTTTCATGACCTGTGGTCTTACAATAGAGATAAACATATTAGATAGATTCTAATGTCAAGACAGAATGGTCTTAAAAAGATATGTGGCAGTGTTTTCCCCACATTATAAGCTCAAAGGTGGCCCACCTTTCATCTTTTCTTCACCACCTTTCACCTTTCTACCACCTTTCTCCCTTTTCATTAAAAATTGGGTCATTTATGTAATATTTATTCAAAATTTAGTCAATATCTGTCCTGGAACATAAAATTCTAGGTTGTCATCAGGTTCACCACCTTTCTGCTCTCCAAAACTGGGTAAAACTCTGCGTGGTCTCTCAAAGGAGGTGGTCTGTGGAGACAGTGTTTATTACCTGACAGAATGATATGTACATGGGTCAAGCAGTGGACTGTTACCAAGCAATCTTATAAAGACACATATGTAATGTTAATGACGATGGTGCCAGTAGATCTGTCCATCTGTTTATTACCCGTATACAGCATGATGGTAAGCTGGCAAATTCAACAGTATTCTCATTATAGGCTGTCAAATATGACTCATCAGTTAATGAGCTGGTGTCTTGAGGTGGCATAAATATAATTTAAGTGATTTCACATCAGAGCCCAGTACAGTGGAAACTCCCTATTAAGACCACTTATGGACTGAAAATGTGGTCTTAACAGGGGAGTGGTCTTAATGGGGATATAATTTAATCAAGGATAAACCAAAAGGGTCTGTAAATTGGTGGTGTTAAGATAGAAATGGTATCTTTATGGAGGTGGTCTTACTTGGGAGATTTAGCTGCATCTACATGTATTTCCCATATCCTACATGAAAGTAATGTGGCAATTTTAATTGTTTCAATTTTAATGTTTTCAATTTTCCTACCACAGAGGGACAAGCTGCAAATTGGCCGCAACATGTTTGAAAGCTTTCAGTGCCAATCACGTCTAAAGTCAATCTACTTAAGTCAGACAAGTCTGAATTATCATAAGGATCCCAGGTTTGTATTCCTCATAAAAAGACCTTTCATTCAAGTACCAGTATGCCTATAGTTCCAGACAGAATACCCCAGGTCAACAGCTTTGCTGAGTGTGCATTGGGCACATATTGCACCCAATGCATGCCAAGAAAAGCTGTTGACTCAGTCCAAAGTTTGGCACTGAAAGAGTTAATGTCACTCCAAAATATAAGATGTTTTCAATTTGGAAACCCTGTATTTTCACATGGCTCTACTGATAAAAAATCACTGATGTTTTCATTTGTAGGAGATTAATGATTAATTTTTACCTGAGCTGATGTTATCAGTCAGCAGAGATTATGGGCTTGCTATGGCCACCTGTCCTTAAATACATCTTCAACTTTGTTTTGAAAATCATTAGCTGAATTCTCTAAATATTTGATGGGATGTTCCGGAGGTGTGTTTACCAAGTTAATTCAATAGGTCATGTTTCCGATCTTTATAGGATTTTCTATTTGATTTTATGATTTATCTATCTATCTATCTATCTATCCATCCATCCATCCATCCATCCATCCATCCATCCATCCATCCATCCATCCATCCATCCATCCATCCATCCATCCATCCATTTATTTTGTTTATTTATTGTTTTTGTTTATCAATAGATGTTCATGTTTAGATTGAAGGAAACCTCTAGAGAGGCTTATCTGCAAAATTACTTGACCAATTTCTTGACAGTTGTATCTGGGTATCTTTAGACCTTCATTCTTCAGGTGGCACAATCATTTTTTTTATATGTATATATGAATTTCTTTGTGTGCTTATATAATTTTGGACCTCATCTAAATGGCTGACTTTGTTCTGCCTAAATTTGGTGGGAATGTACCTTGTTGCTGTTCCATGAGTTGTTCACCAGAGAGAGCTGAAATTTGTTTCTGATGTGAAAAACTGTCAAAACAAGGTGTCAGTGCAATGAGAATGAGGCCAGTATTGCTGTAGTACACATTGTTGTAACGGTGCACAGCATTCTGGGTGATTCCAAATTTTGAAATATATAAATGGATAAATAACCTGTATATCAAAATAAGAGGAAATCTCAAAGATGATAAAATTCAAGCAAACGGGTTTTACATGACACAAAGAGAAGCATAGGTCAGTGTATTATGACTGCAACAAGATAGAAATGAAAAACAACACTTTGAGCCCCAGAGGAAGGGCTCTGTCCCACCATTGATATGGAAGTGCCACATTCAATTTATAGCAAGGTGAGGCTGAGCAGTCACCTGTCACCACTGGGAGTACCACGCAGTTGTCACATGGACAAAAATTAACATACACATTGTTTTGTCCAACATGTTGGGTCATTGACAAGCCTTCTCTGTCTTAACCCATTCCTGATTAGAGTATGACTGAGTCAATAGCTTTCCTTAGCATGGGTTGTCCAACCCATGTCAAGAAAAGCAACTGACCTAGGGCATGCCGTCATGAATGGTCTTGCATACAAATCTCAGCAAAAACTGTTTTATAGTGATGAGAAATTCAAGCAAAAACATTAAGGCAGATGACAATTTACATCCAGGAGGTTTGGGGCCATTTGAGGAAAGGGTTACCTCTTTCTGTGGGTTAACGCTTTCTATGCCAATTTCAACGAAAGTCAAGGTGTTCTGAATTGCCATAACAGCACTACATTTAAATTCTTCGTGTACTAACCGCTTATTAAAGTCCAGCATGTTATATAATTGGAGAGACCATAAGACATCACAATGATGGCCCAGGGCAACAGAGACCATAAGACATCACAATGATGGCCAAGGTCAACAGAGACCACAAGACATCACAATGATGGCCCAGGTCAACAGAGACCATAAGACATCACAATGATGGCCCAGAGCAACAGAGACAAGAAGACATCACAATGATGTCCAAGGTCAACAGAGACCATAAGACATCACAATGATGGCCCAGGTCTACAGAGACCATAAGACATCACAATGATGGCCCAGGTCAACAGAGACCATAAGACATCACAATGATGGCCCAGGTCAACAGAGACCATAAGACATCACAATGATGGCCCAGGTCAACAGAGACCATAAGACATCACAATGATGGCCCAGGTCAACAGAGACCATAAGACATCACAATGATGGCCCAGGTCAACAGAGACCATAAGACATCACAATGATGGCCCATCGTGTCAAGAAAAGTTGTCAACTCGGTCACAACTTTGCAGTAAGGGCTTGATGTCACAAATTCATGCATGTGGTGTACATGAACCCAGAAAAGATCCAAACTGATGACACGAGGCACCAGGCTGTATGAACTGACTTTTGTCGCTTACTTCAGGCTGAGGCCACCCCCAGAGAGCACCCCTCCCACCACCAACATCACCCCACTTTCCCCATGTATCTACAAACAAGATCTACTCTATTATATACATGTATATGACATACTGAAATATTTCAAGGACTATAGTAAAAGTACAATTGAATTCAAGATATTTTGATACATACCTCAAGTGACCCGAGGATACATTGTATTCACAGATGACCAAAGCCATCAGGGTACTGTATTTGGTACATTTCCAATGTAAGACATCTTACAGTGTGGAATGATATAATATATGTTTATATGTTATCCCTTAAAATGCTGAATTAAGATTGAGTCAACAGCTTTCCTCGAGACACTTTGTGCCCGTTGCGCGCAAAGTGTCCCGAGAAAAGCTGTTGACTAAGACTACTTTTTGCTTCAGGCAAGGCTTGTTGGTATTTGAATGAAAGGTATCTTCATGAGGAATTTGACTTTTTTTAACCATTATATGTTTAATGGTAATGAGAAAGCAGCTATAGCAGTGATTAGCACTTTAAGGGTTATTAACCACTTTAACTGGTAATCCTCTCATATCAGCCTGACAGCCCATATGGCTGCCTGAAAGCTGATATGCTGCAGTGCCAATTAATTAAAGAGGTTTATAATATACTAATTAACTGACTATGTATTGTATTTGTGTCTTTTGCCCAGAATCACTTGCTAGTAGTCATTACCCTATTCCGCAGTCCGAACTCTTTACTCTCCATAAGCTAACCTGTCCCTGTCTCACCTATATACATACGGAAGTACTGTTGTCCATATTGCACACGTTCCACGGTAAAATTTTGACATAGGCTGTATTAGCCCAGATAAATTAAAGGGTCTTCAGGGGGTAACTACTCAACATGTTTCGGAGCCTTTTACTGGTTCATGTCTCTCTGAGTAGCGGCTCCTTGTATATCATTTTTATTGTACTACTACATGTGACAAAAGTAGGATATCCCCCAAGTGTGGATCCATTTTGCATCTTCTAGCCTGCTCAACTTGCAGTAGAACCTTGGACACAGTGTACCAGCGGCACGTGCCTGCCGTGGATCACATCCCGGGATGCTCCTTGTCAATTTCACCTCGTGCAGCAGGCTGTTGATGTCACTGCACCCTACTGGGATGATACGACTCTACCGGGCAATATGGAAAATATAGGCCCTGTAATGTCATATCGGCCCACATGCTGCTGCCATGTAGTGTAGGCCTGAAGAGCCATATATGGTTAATACCATTCATAACTAGTTAATGAATAAATAATTATATATATGCATCCCATGGTACAGGGTTTACTCTGATACAGTCATTTCATGTTTGAATTATTTCATTGTTAGACCCAGTAAATTGTGGTTCATAATTTTTGGCCGGTTTTAGGTCATTTGTTACTCTTCAATCCTTTCCACTGAAATTAAAAGTTGAGTTTAACATTGAGTCAATAGTTTCCTTGGTGTGAGTTCAGCACTCAGCCAAGGAAAGTTGTTCACCTGGAGCATGTTACCTAATAGGTCTCATCCACAATTCTCATTCAAATTGTTTTTCATCACTGTTGAAATTAGTCAAAAACATTGAAGCAGAAGACATTTGACCAGCAGCTGGATTTGGCCAGTTAAAAAGGGGAAGAGAGTAAATGATAAATTGAAGTTTTGTCATGCATGGCCATCTATTACCAGCATGGATAGATGAAAAGGGAAATTTGTCCTGTCTTTAATTTGAAAATAACAATCATTGGGGGGAATCATTTCAGTGTATCATCTGTCATGGTTGACCCTCGCACCCCTGCAACAGAAAAAAATGACAAAGCAAAGAAGGGTTTAGTGGCATACAGGTTAATTCATTTCCACCTTATTAAGTGAAGATGGTGAGATGACTGATGAATCAATCCATTATTTTGGCCTGACAGTGTTACTGCTCCTTTCTAAGGATTACCTCAAAATTGGGTGGGCTGTGTGAAGCCCGTATATCACCTTCAAAGAATCTGTTTTCTTCATCTTGTCCACCTTAATCTCACTTGGGTGCAGGCTACAGTTTTGGCTCAGCTGATTTGTCAGTCACACACAACACATGTATGCTCGATTCTCTCCAAGCTTAAGGGAAATGTAGCTCAACTCCATCTTAAACAAAGTTTTTAACTATGTGTGCCAAGAACCGTTTCAAAATGATGTCATTGATAAGAATGCTTCAGTTTTTGAACCTAGTTAATATGGTCATAGTGTACATACATGTACACACAGTCTCCTCGGCAACCATTTGACCAGATCATCATACACTTACTGACGATGCAGCTTGTATTAAAAGGGAGTAAGAAGTTTTGCTACCACCAGGTGGCTAATTGTATTTGTATGTTAATTATATGCATGGCGAAGGCCAGTGCAGTGGTACCTGCCTTGAGAGACCCCTCTAATGAGAGACCGGATATCTTTTTAAGACTACTCTCTGGGAACATTGTGGTATCCTTTCCATGCTATTGTACCTCTAATGAAAGACCACCTGTTTTGAGAGACCACATTTTGACCCTCCCTTGGGGTGGGTTCTCAAGACAGGGACCACTGTATACATAATCTTAGTAAAATGTCAACAAAATTTTCTCCAAACCCACTGAGCCAATTCCTATGAAATTGCATAGGGACTCTTTTGGAGACCCCTGGACCTTATTTGTGTAATGCAAACTTTTTTAAAAAGAATTTTTATGCATTTTTGCTTTGCTTGACTTCTTGTTCTAAACTGTGAGCTGGATCCTCTTCAAACTTATTGGAAATGTACCTGGAGTTGATCTCCACCAAAATGTCCACTATATGCTGGTGCTTTATTTTCTGATTTTAAAAAAATTAATGAAATTAAGAAAAATTGGTAATGGGATATATACATGTTAATAGCAGTGATGATGGTTTTACACAAAGGTGACCTTGATACCATTCACATGACCACTTCAGTTTATGCATGAATGTAAGGTCACCTAAGCACAGGGCTGTCACAGTCTTCTTGTTTATTTTTTTTATTCTGTAGTTTATTTTGATGGGAAAATGAAGCAAAAAAAAATCTATGGAACTGCTTGGTCAATTGCTTCAAAATCATGCAGGGACACTCCTGGGGGCTCCTTATTGTCCCCGGCCACCAAAGATGGCATAGGGGGACATAGAGTTAGTGAGGATAAGGGTCTTGTCCATCCATCCCTCCAGGAAGATATCTCTAGAACGCTAAGAGATAAAAAAGATGAAATTTATACCAGATATGCATCATACCATGGGCATGTGTGCTGCTTATTGTTTTTTTTTTACATAACAGTTGATTAGTATAAATTTTATGGTCATAAATAAGACAACGCTGACACCTATCTTACAGTACAGGCTACATCTTTGAATTTTGATGTTGGATCTGGAAATTTCATGCTCACATGTATTGGAACCCATGGGTGTGTTGTGTAACAAAACCAGATGATACATGTACACACCAATAATTAATTCTAGGGCACATGGCAAAAAAAATATGCAAGCAAAATTTTATTGACCTGATCCTAATACAAGGTATTGCCTGGATAAATACACATTTGGAACAGATACTCAACAAGCAAAAGCTTACGTATAAATTATACATTGCATGTGTATACCCTGAACTAGGCATACAACTACACATAGATAGATCATGGCCCAGTTGGTTCCTGCATGTTTTTACATGTTTGAGAATATATGAGCAACTGCACTGTGTCAAATGGACCTGATGCACTTTAGCCTGCAGCTTTAACTCTTTCAGTACCAAATATTGGACTGAGTCAACAGCTTTTCTTGGCATGCATTGGGCGCAATGTGCCTATTGCACACTGAGAAAAGCTGTTTACCTGGGATATTCTCTCTGGGACTATAGGCATGCTGGTACTTGAATGAAAGTTTTTTTTATGAGGAATATGAATCTGAGATCCTGATGATAATTGAGACTAGTTTGATTTTAAGTAGATCGACTTGAGTCCTGGTTGGCATGGAAAGAGTTAAAATTCAAGCTTATCATACACTGACATTTAAGGATACAGGTAGGCAAGTTTTTTTGTCACTATATAGCTGTCAACTGTAAGTGAAAAGGTGTGAACATTGACTTTGAGAACTGGAAATTTTTTTGTAAACTGCCCTCATAAAAAAGAAGAAAAAATAATCTTTCCTTTTTTATTTCCACTTACATTGCAACCAATAATAAGGAAATCACCCGAGTTCCATTATATAAGAAAGGGTCTATTTCCCCATTGAGAGAAGTCACCAGGTTTGACTGGTTGCCGATGCCATGTTATGTGCATCTGGTGACCGATGAAGACATTGTCATGTTTGTGTCTAGTCTGATCCATCAAATATAATGGCTCAGCTCATAACTGTTCAGATTCTGATGGCCTAGCAGATGCAGAACTATTGTAGACCTGTATGCACAATCTGACATTTGTGATTGCAGAGAAAATGGGCACTTCAAATAATTGGAAAGGCCAGATAATTTAGATTATATGATAGAGAACTCATCGAGCATAGCAGAGATGTAGTCCCTGTGTCTCCTTCCAAACCTATTTTTCTTCTCACTTTTTTTTTTGTGGCTCAGCTGACTTGTCAGTGAGCTGAGCTAATCTTACAGCGGGTCATCTGTCGTCCCATCTGTTGATTGTTCGTGACAAATTGTGAGCATCTGAACCATCAGGTGCACCAAAGCCAAGCTGTAGCTGTCTCCTCTAGATCACCAGTCACTAGCCATTAAATAAATGTATATTGCACAACTTTGCCATACATTCATGTCCGTAGTTCTTGGGATCTGTCCTGTCACTGTACATTACCAGCAAAGTTAGACAAAGAGCGCACCACACAGATTGCTGTCTACAATTCACATTTTCAATATCTCAACCAGTGCCAGCTGGAACCACTTCCAAGTCAAATAGGATATTTATATTTTTATATCTATGCATGTAAGAAAGAATATCTATAGTGTAAGAAAGAATAAAAACATACATTTTGCCTAAAAACATATACCAGTGGCTTCAGGACACTTTCATCTTGCAGTTATCTTCATTTCATTAAAAACCTTGGCAGTTCAGTTGATGTCTGAGTTGTTCAACAGAAGGGGTCCACTTTTTTTTTGTTCTTCCCTCTAAAGGGAAATGCATCATATGTTTGGGTTATCCGTATTCATATCCAGCAGTTCCAGCCGATACACCATCCTTGCGTCCTTCTATCTTTCTGTTAGACTCGCCATCTTTCTATGCAGTCAGTTTTTATTACCATGTTTACTTGATGTGTCAAAAGTGCCTGGACAAATTTTTCTCAAACTTGGTACACACATATGTCATGAACTACGAATGTAAGATATAGAGAATACGGCATTGCCAAGCCATGGTGGATAACGTTTGGGGCACGAGTTGTTGGATTTTGTGGTTTTCACAAGGCTTGTCGAGCGAAAACCACAAAATCCAACAACAAGTGCTCCAAAGGTTATCCACCATGGCTTGGTAATGCTAGATTTTGTTTCTCACATACCTCAAACTGACAGGAATTGCAAAAACACATTGCTAATTGACTGGCTTTACACGCTTCTAAATCGCCATCTTGTTTTGATAATTTCTTATGCGTACTGTGGGTCACTTCACGTATAAATGCAGAGCTGTAAATGCACATTCAGGAAAACATAGTTCCATGGTTCTGTGGTGAATTTGAATGCAAAGAGTGACAGAAGACTGACATTAAATCAATTTATTTGTAATAACAAATAATAATAAAGAGTATTTCATATTTTATGGGTAACAGATCATTATCACTTCAGGACCATCTATGTTCATGAGGTTGACTGAAAACAGCTGATCAGCACAGCCAAATAAAAAAAAAAGAAAAGGAAAGTAGTCCTCACCACTTTATAAAATAGACCAATCAGAAGTGTCTTGAAACAATGGGTATAAATGTTTTCTACAACGTTGTTGTTAATAGAAAAGGTAATTGCACAGGAACACCCCCTAGGTATGTGAACAAGTTGATCTGACTAGCTTTCTTGGTGGCTGTGATCCACTTGGTGATGAGTATAAATAAAGTGTTCAGGTGTGCTTGGTCAAAGACTGCTACATTGTATATGCCTAAAGGTGTCAGTTTCCTCTTCTTTTCGCTCCTTCTTTCTTCTTCTTCTTCTTCTTCTTCTTCTTCTTCTTCTTCTTCTTCTTCTTCTTCTTCTTCTTCTTCTTCTTCTTCTTCTTCTTCTTCTTCCTCTTCCTCTTCTTCTTTCTTCTTTTTCTTCTTCTTCTTCTTCTTCTTCTTCTTCTTCTTCTTCTTCTTCCTCTCCAACTCATTGTCACTAACATGATACCTCCAAAAGTTTTGGAGCTAAGACTTTCATATTAAAGAGGATCAAAGTCCACTATAATGGCCTAATCAAGTTCAAATATAGGTTACCTTGACCCAATTTCCAAGGGCACATGGCAACATCAGTTAATTCTTCAACACATCAACATGAATGAGATAACTCCAGAAGTTTTTGAGATATGCCTTTCATATTGAATAGGATAATAGTTCTCAATAAGGGCTTGGTCAGGTTTGAAGATGGCTGACCTTGACCCTATTTCCAGGGTCACAGAGCCATACTAGTGAATTCTTCCACAGAGCCACATTAGTGATTCTTCATCACATCAACATGAACAACATAACTCCTGAAGTTTTTGAGCAAGGCCTTTTATATTTAATAAGATGTTAGTTCTCTACCAGGGCTCAGTCAGGGTTGAAGATGGGTGACCTTGACCCCATTTCCAAGATCAAAGAGTCAAATTAGTGCATTCTTAAACATATGGCACAAATGGGACGACTGCAGAAGTTTTGGACAACACATCAACACAAATGTGACGAAATTTAAGAAGTTTTGGAGTTAGCACTTTCATATTGGACAGGATTATAGTCCTGTATAAGGGCTGAGTCAAATGTGAAGATGGTGACCTTGACCCCCGTTCTCAAGGCTGTAGAGCCACATTAGTGAATTTGGTTCCTGGATGATAACTAGGACATATCAAAAGAAACAAAGTCGTATAACCTACTTTCATGTATCTGAAAATGCATGAATCTTGTAATATTAATGAAATTGAATTCTATAGACAGCATGAGGGTATGAAATTTTTTTCCATGTGTGCACTTCATCCCAATATGTTAAAGGTCATGGCCATATGGCCATGTGAAAAAATGCTTTATGTCCACTTTGGGTTGGGGTGTTTGGGTTGACCATCTCTCAATCCATGGAACCATCCACCTTTGCTTCCATCTGGTCAACATTTGTTACCAATATATGACAAAAATGCTGGGACACGTTTTTCTCAAATATTGTAGACATGCTAGTAGATGTATGTGTCTTGTAAGACTGAACTGATTGGATTGCTGTGTCGATGTGACTTAATATTTTATTTTTATTTATTTTTAGCTCAGCTGACTTGTCAGTCAGCTGAGCTTATCTTATGGTCCTCCGTCCGTCGTCCGTCCGTCCGTCGTCCGTCAACAATTCACACTTTCGACTTCTTCTCCGAAACCGTCAGCCAGATCCACTTCAAACTTGGTGGGGATGTGCCTTGGGTGGTTTTCTACCAAGTTTGTTCAAATGGTCACGGTCCAGTGATTTTTGGATTTTTAATGAATTTTTTTGTTCTTTTTTTGGCAAATCTTAAAAAATCATTTTCTCTGAAACCGCTCACCCAATTACTTTGATATCACACAGAAACACTCCCTGGGACACCTAGTTCTTAATTTGTTCACCAGGTAGTGCTGCAATTTTTTTCTAATTTTTTATGAATTTTTGTGTGTTATAGCTATTTTTGACTTCTTCTCCAGAACCTTCTCTCAGATTAAGCTGAAACACGATGGATATGTTCCTTGTAGAAGGGTCAAACAAAGTTGTTCACTATGTGGGAATGCTGCGGATTCCTTATTTTTAACGTTTTTTTCAATTCGGGTACTTATCGGTCAATGCAGCTTTCCTATTGATTACTATGGAAGTCAATGAGCATTCTAATGCTAATTCACATTTTCGACTTCTTCTCCAAAACCGTCATCCAGATTAACTTCAAACTTGGTGGGGATGTACCTTAGGTGGGTGTCTACCAGGTTTCTTCAAATAGTCATGCTCCAGTGATTTTTGGATTTTTAATGAATTTTTTTGTTCTTTTTTTGGACAAATCTTAAAAAAATCTTCTCCAAAAGTGCTTACTCAATTGCTCTGATATCACACGGGAAGACACCTAGGGATACCTAGTTCCTAATTTGTTCACCAGGTGGCGCTGCAATTTTTTCTAATTTTTTTAAAATTTTTGTGTGTTATAGCTATTTTCGACTTCTCCTCCAGAACCGTCACTCAGATTAAGCTGAAACATGGTGGATATGTTCCTTGTAGAAGGGTCAAACAAAGTTGTTCACTATGTGGGGATGCTGAGGATTCATGATTTTTGAGCATTTTTTTCAATTTGGGTACTTATCCGTCAATGCCACTTTCCTATTGATTACTATGGAAGTCAATGAGCATTCTAATGCTAATTCACATTTTCGACTTCTTCTCCAAAACCGTCATCCAGATTTACTTCAAACTTGGTGGGGATGTACCCTGGGTGGATGTCTACCAGGTTTGTCCAAATGGTCATGTTCCAATGAATTTTGGATTTTTTTATGATTTTTTTTCAAAAATGTTTGCAAAAGTTTTAATAGGAAAGTTTAACATGGGAATTTCTTGTAGTGGTTATAACTTAAATAATTTTGGCGAGATTTACTTCAAACTTGGTGGGGATGTGCCTTGGGTGGATCTCTACCAAGTGTGTTCAAATGGTCACGCTCTATTGATTTTTGGAATTTTTATGAATTTTTTTGTTTTTTTGGGGGGCAAACCTTAAAAACTCTTCTCCTCTGAAACTGCTCACCCAATTGTTTTGATATCGTACATAGACACTCCCAGGGACACGTAGTTCCCAATTTGTTCACCAGGTGGCGCTGCTATTTTTTTTTCATGAATTTTTTATATGGTTTTGCTATTTTTCACTTGTTCTGAGAACCGTCACTCAGATTAAGGTGAAATGTGATGGATATGTTCTTGTGGAAGGGTCAAACAAAGTTGTTTACTAGGTGGCACTGCTTTAGATTCCTGATTTTTAAGTATTTTCAACTCGGGTACTTATCAGTCAATGGAGCTTTCCTATTGATTACTTTGTAAGTCAATGGACATTCTAATGCTAATTCACAGGACAACTGACATGAAATTTACTGTTTACTTGATAACTTGAGATATGTTTTGAGTTAGTACTGTGGTGTTGGACATGTTAATGTTTTTGTATGAAGGTCATGCTCAGACAGTACATGAATGACTTTGACCTCATTTCTGGGGTCACTGTGCAACATACATGAATTTTACTCTTCATTATAACTTGAGAACTACTTGAACCTTGATGTTGCACATGTTAAGTGTTCTTTTTTAGTGGTCAGACTTACTCAGAACATGGGTGACCTTGATCCTTTCCCAAGTTCACAGAGCTGCAAGTGTGATGAATGTCAAGATCAGCTGAGCATGGGCTGTTCACACAGCCCTCTTGTTTTTTTTTACTGGAACTTATTTGGTGTTGAGGATGCATCAAGTTTTTGGGAGTACGTGTTTGGTCAAAGATGACTTGATCCTTGGGTCAGGACCTGCATATCAATAAACCCAGTTTCCATCATAGTTCAAAACATTTCCCTCCGATTGAAATGAAATTGGGTTCTGTATATGGCTTGGAGGTAGGGACATTTTCTGTGTTTGCACTTCACTCATAAGAGTAGAAGGTCCAGGTCATATGGCCGTCCAAAAAGGCAGTTTGTTGTCTGGGGGATGCATTATATGGCAGAGTGAAATTGAAATGAAACCAAATTCTACATGTATATTTGTTGGTAAGACATTTTCCTTGTTTGCATTTCACCCCAAAGTATTAATGGTCATGGTCATATGGCCATCAGAAAAGTGCATTTTGTTATCTTGGGGATATACTGTTCAACACAGTAGGAAGTAGTAGTTCTGGCAGAGGCAGATCACTTAACACTCCGTGACATCTCAAACATTTCCTCTGTGTAATCTGCAGCCAACAGACCAAAAGGCTATTGCCTTCACTCTCTCTCTCTGTCTCTGTCTGTCTGTCTCTCTCTCTCTCTGTGTCTGTCTGTCTGTCTGTCTCTCTGTCTCTGTCTGTGTCTCTGTGTCTGTGTCTGTCTCTGTCTATGTGTCTGTCTGTCTGTCTGTCTGTCTCTCTCTCTCTCTCTCTCTCTCTCTCTCTCTCTCTCTCTCTCTCTCTCTCTCTCTCTCTCTCTCTCCCCCCCATTGTGGGTGTGGATTTAGGTGGTAACCATTACCTCAGCTGAGTAGTCAGTCACCTATGATTATATCTTGTTGCCCATCTGTCAGTCCTGTGACTTTGTTTTTTTTTATGAGCTTTTAATGGTGATTTATTTGCAAAATCCTATAAAATCTTCCTGTGAAACCACACCACCGATTGCTTCAATATTGTACGGGCACACTTCTAGAGACTTGCAGACCATCATTTTTTCACCAGGTTGCACTGCATCTTTTTTATATTTTTAATGCTTTTTTTGCACTTTCAGTATTTTTCATTTCTTCAAAGCCATCATGTGGATTGTGCTTAAACATGGGGGAAATGTACCTTGTGGAAGGGTCAAACAAATTTGTTCACTAGGGGTGGTGATGCTCTAGATGTCTGATTTGTAACAATTTTTTTCCATTTTAGGTACTGGTCAGTTAATACATAAATGCCTATGGATTACTCATAATCAGTAGGTCAATGGAGATTGCAGTGGTAATTTACATTCTTGACTTCATTTCCAGAACTGTAAGCCAGATTTACTTTAAACTTGGTGAGGTGTACCATGGGTGAGTCTCTAGCAAGTTCTTCAAATGGTCATGCTCCAGTGATTTTTGTATTTTTATGACTTTTTATGTCATTTTTTGGGCAAAAACGTAACATATCTTCACTGAAACCACTCAAGTAATTGCTGTGAAATAGCACAGGGACACTTGTGGGGACCCCAGACTGAATTTTTTTTAATCAGGTGGCGCTGCAATATCTTTACAAGTTTTTATGTATTTTCACTATTTTCCACTTTTCCAGAACTGTAATACAGAATGTGCTGACACTTTGTGGGAGGGTCAAACAAAGTTGATCACTAGGTGGTAATGTGAGGAATTCCTGATTTTCATTTTTTACTTTTTTTTCAGTTTGGGTAAAGTGGGAGGGTCAAACAAAGTTGATCACTAGGTGGTAATGTGAGGAATTCCTGATTTTCATTTTTTACTTTTTTTTTCAGTTTGGGTAAAATGTGGGTAATGCAAACATTTCTATAGTCTATGGGATTGCAATGTAATTCACATTTCAACTTCTCCAAAACCATCAGCCATATGCACTTCAAACTTGGCAAATGATTGGAGTAGAATTGCTTACAAGCCATGATTTGTTTGAAAAGAGCACAAGAAAAGTATGTATGCATGTCATTTGACAAAATAAGGTAGGTTTGTAGGGAGATTTGAAGACTGTTACATTGAACACATATATCATTGCCCAACAACAGTGTACCCATTAACCACGAATAGTGAGGATTGAAAACTGGCAATCAACAAGCAGGAAGAAACTTTTCCAACTCTGTACCTCTGAATAATGGACACCATGACTTAATGAAAAGAAACTTTGGTCAAAAAGTGCATGTTAAGTGCAGGGAATTACAGTACTGTCTGCCATGGACATTGGAAACATAACAGGATGCACTGGTATGAATTACAGCGAGCCTCGGTGTCCAAGGCTCATAATGAGCACAAGTATGAATTTTTAGCTCAGCTGACTTGTCAAGTTTGTTAAAACGGTCATGCTCCAGTGATTTTTGAATTTTTCAATGATTTTTTTTTTTTGTTATCTTTTTCGGCAAATATTAAAAAATCTCCAAAACCGCTCACCCAATTGGTATGATACGCCTAGAGACTCCTAGTTCTTAATTGTTCACCAGGTGGCTCTGCAATTCTATTCTGTTTTTTATTGGTTTTTTTTTGTGTGCCTTTTGCTATTTTCAACGTCTTTTTCGGAACCATCCCTAAATTTAAGCTGAAACTTGTGGATATGTTCCCTGTGGATCCATTGGAGATTTAAACAAGTTGCTCACTTGAGAACTAAATGACGTACGACTATGATATTGAAGTTGGTGGTGATCCATTCTGTCATCCAGAGAAAGTTGGTTTATGAGTACAGTTGACCTCATTATGAAGGTCACAGAGTCATTTTGACAGATTTGTTCACTTGATAGCTTCAGATTTATTTCAGCTAGGACTGATAATACCAAGATCATGGAAGGTCAGAAGGTCTAAGTTGGATAGTATGTGCATGACCTTGATATTTCCATGGTCACAGATCATATCATCGTCATTATCAGCTGAGCACAGAACCATTATGGTCCTCTTGTTTATATTTATAAAGGCTTCATGACGCAAGTAAGTGCTTGACTACTGTGCTTATTTTTTTTTTTTTAATGTTAAAGATTTTATACTAGGAGGTCAAATAAAGGATCTATGGCTGTGGCACAGTTCACTTCTGATTTGTGGTTATGATTGCCTGGAGATTCAGGTGCCAGATAATCTCCCTGAATACAGCATAAAATGTTTTGTATCAATTTAATGTGGCTAGTAGCATGGGGAAAAGACCTTGACAGATGTTGATCTTAGGTCGGGGTCAATCATTAATAAACACTCATTCAAAGCACACTGGATCACCTGAGCACAGGACAAGCTTCTGATCCTCTAGTTTGGTTCTTTTTTTTTTTTTTTTGCCAAAATTTGAAAAAATCTTCTCCGAAACTGCTCACCCAATTGCTTCGAAATCACACAGGGACACTCCTAAGGACCCCTAGTTGCACATTTTTTTAAATCATAGATGCACATTATAATGGACCATGTTCCTATTGAAAACCAGCTCCCTCTTACAATTTTTCAAATTTGTTATGAAACTTTTGAAGTTTTTATTTGAAGGCTGTTTGAGTGGTACACAAGTGGAAATGTTACCATAATATCTCAAGAAGGATTCATCCCAGGTTTCATCAAATATGTTGATGCAGTTACACCACATTATGGCACCTGTGAAGTCTCAAATTGAGGAAAAAAAGATTGTGGGCACCGAGGGTAATCCGTTCTCTGAACGCTATTTTATGGAGCCTATGTCTGCACAGTTCTATCCTACATGTATGTGATGGTGTTCAAGTGACAGGTTTACCCAGTTTCATATTGGAATGCTTGAGAGTTCACACAGTGGGCAGGAAATAGCTTGTCATGTCCAATGATGTAGTTACACAACAGTCAGGTCCATGCAAATTGAATCGTGAACATCTTATTTGATACCCGGTGGCCAGTTCGGCTTTGACACATTTTGATGAAACATAACAGATACATTTATGGGAAGAAAAATGCATATGGTGTGAGGGTAAAGGGTAATGTACTTCTACAGGGTAATGGCTTCACCGGGCCTGCAGTTAGTTCAAGGGCCACAAACAGTAAACATTAGGGTTGGTCTGTGGCTTACAAAGGCAGGTATATAGAAGGAGAAACAATTTGCCGGTCAATGACATCTAGGTGTCAAATTATTGAAGTTGTTTACGGGATGCTGTGTTTGCCCACAAAGGGTGCATCACAGTAATCTTAAACTGTTTGCAAAACATGTCAATCAGAAAGAAATAAACAAGTTTTTGTCTCAATTCATATCAATGGTTGACAGAAAAGAAAGAATGACTTGTTTTTTGCTCTGAAAAAATACATACTTTCTTATAAACATACATGCATGTGTGATCTAAAAGAATCCTAAAACAGAAAATTATATGCTCTTTTTTTGAGATGTATGTGACATCTGTGCACATTTAATGGAAATAAGTTTTTAACCCTTTCCTAGTTGACATAGGACTGAGTCAACAGCTTTCCTCGGCACATGTTGGGTGCAATGTACCCAACCTGCACCAAGGAAAGCTGTTGACCTGGGGCATGCCATTATTATGGGTATCATATACAACTCTGAACAAAAATGTTTTATGTGCAGGAAAATTTTGCATGAAAAGATTGAGGCAGACAACAATTTACATTCAGGCACTTTGGGCCAATTTGAACATGAAAAGAGTTAATGATGCAATTCCCAATTAACTTAAAAGAAGAAAAAAAATTCTTTACCCCTGAGAATGAATGTTTTGTTATGTACCACTCTGTTCATAAGGGGCCATGATGCTGAAGACACGTCAGCTGATCTGTTGCTGAACAAGTGTTCTGATCAAACATGAGCATTATCAACTGAATCAAAAGTAATTTGTTTACAGGTCCCTAAAGAAATGAACAACTGGATGCAGGTACTAAACATATATGACTTAAAGCAATACAAATACTTATTTTAAGTATCTTTTTTAATTACATTGGCAACAAACTTGCTAAAGGCTTTGATGACTAAAACCTGTTTTACTTGCATATATGGGAAGTAGATATGTTGTTCCATCTATATCCATGGATTTCTAACACTCCCAGTATCAAAATAGTATCTATATTGACCTTTTCAAGTGGCTACTTTGAAATGTGCACATCAGGAGTTATTATGCTGGGTATACAGAATACTATAGCTAGCTGTCAAATTGTCACCCCCCTCCCTCTCTCTCTCTCTCTTCCTCCCTCCCTCCCTCTCTCTCTCCCTCCCTCCCTCCCTCTCTCTCCCCTCCCCTCCCTCTCCCTCCCTCCCTCCCTCCCTCTCTCCCTCCCTCCCTCCCTCCCCTCCCCCTCCCTCTCTCTCTCTCTCTCTCTCTCTCTCTCTCTCTCTCTCTCTCTCTCTTCTCTCTCTCTCTCTCTTCTCTCTCTCTCTCTCTCTCTCTCCATTGTGTTCCTGCCTGGTGCAGCAAAACCAAAAGTTCCCCTGTGATCCTGTTTCAACTACAAAAGACCTGCATCTTTGTCATCCATGGACTCATGCTGTGTGCATTCACAGGCCAACTTTATTTTGCTGGTTTTCTCAAGCTTCATGAATACACGGCTTAAAATGATGCAGAAAAAAAAAGACCATAAATTTATGATCATTGTTGCATGTAAAAGCACTCAGGGCAGACAGTGTCCTGGTAATCCTACTGCAGTTTGTGCACTGGCAGTAAATGACATCACACCTGGCTCATACGGCATGTCTTTTGAATTCATTGACATTGATTGCCAGTGTAACACCAGCAGCTTTACAACCTCTGGGGCCCATACTGGGTGTGTGATATGGGTCAGTCGCATATGACTATAAACTATCACAATAACAGATAATTGACTGGAGTTTACACTTAGCAAATGGAAACTTGACAGGATTCTGTAAGTTGTGGGACCTAACAATATTACACTCCAAATTCAAAGATTTCAGCTGGTTAGACCATTTAACATCTTACCAGCTTATTTTACTAGCACTATAAGGGACACCATACCAAAAAAAAGGAAAAAGATGGCCCGTTTTAAATTACAATGAATGCAACTGTTTGATGTTTATTAATAATTCAGTTTCCCAATCTAAGGAAAGAAATCTGGTGTGATTTGGGTTGTCCAAATTTCCCCGATCTGTTTTGTGTTTCTGGCATCACATTGGTCTTGCACCAGTACATGTACATGAACTGAACTATGATTGATTCCTGTTGATATAGCTTGAATGTGCACTCTTCTGCTGCACTTGCCCTCTCTGTTAAATCTTGTTCATCTTTGCCAGAAAAAGTGCAGGATATATCATCATCATCATCATCATCATCATCATCATCATCATCATCATCATCATCATCATCATCATCATCATCATCATCATCATCATCATCATCATCATCATCATCATCATCACCATTCTCCCATCTTGCCATGTTTGGTGCTTGCACTTACGTGGTTGTCTAGGCTATTGCATGCTGCTAGGAGAACTGTTGCATTTGTGATGTCAGCCATAGTTTGTGCTGATGATCATGATCTACATGTACAGGTAGCAGAAAGCTTGTGCTAATGGCTTACCAAAGGAGGATCATTTTTTATGCATCAGAATCATCATTTGAAACTATGATTACTGGACCAAGTGATTCATTTACTTGACTTTGTAATTTATTTATTGCAATGAGTAAATATTTACTTTCTCAGGTAATTAAATGACTTTGATTGACTTCCTTGTAAAAAAATGTCGTAGTAGTAACAAAATGCTTAAAACAAGTGGTTTAAATACTGAAAGTAAAAGACTTTTTAATGTGTAATGTTGGCAGTGCTTTCTCTGACCATTATGCTTGGCTTCTCACTTACAGTAATCCCAAGTCAGTGACTGCCTGTCCATCACCAGGCACACTTTGTCTCCAGTCACTTGATGTGTGCATCAATAAAATTCAAATATGTGTATCCCTTGTGGGTATTAGTCTATGACAAACCTTTTTTGTTAACCTGTAAAGTTGACTAACTTTGCTTGTTCCATGTGGATATTAACCTGCCCAATAAAGTAATTCAAACTTTGAAGACTTTTAATGTTAAAAATCCTCACTGAAGTTAAATGGCATATGCCCATGGACAGGACATAGCAGATGATATGATAGCACTGGTCAAGAGGTATCACATGACCTTCCGTGACCATTCTATTGGTCAGAAAAGATGATGTGACCTATTTTTTCACAAGTGCTGTCCTCTGCCTCTTGCCTCTTGGCTTATGCCATTGGTTTCTTCTGGGAAAGCCCAAAGGGTAAAATAGGAAGCTGGTACTACCACTATGAAGCCCTTGTGTAACCCTCATGAAAGTGTGACAGTTGTTTCAAGAAACAAAACATGATTGTTGTTTTTGTGTCTTTTTGCCCAGAACCACTTCCTAGTAGTCATTACCCTATTTCGCAGTCCAAACTCTTTACTCTCCATAAGCTAATCTGTCCCTGTCTAACCCATATACATATAGAAGTACTATTGTCCATATTGCACACGTTCCTCTGTAACATTTTGACATAGCCTGTATTAGCCCAGATAAATTAAAGGGTCCTCAGCGGGTAACTACTCAGAACATGTTTTGGAGCCTGACACCCGTACCTATTGTGCATCTTCATTTAACTCTAAACTCAGGCATATTTCATAATGTCTTCCATACTTTGGAAATACATTTTCACTCAAATCTATAGTTTCTTAGTTAAGAATAGTTGTCAAATGAGCAGAGCCTCCAGGGTAGCCTGTGTTCAAAGTTGGAGATCTCTCCTGCAGGTACTGAAAAGTGGGAGGGCGAGCGCCAAAGGAGCAAAGCATGGATAGGGGGATATGGGGGTTTGCTCCCCCAGGAAAAATTTGAATTTGCACCTTCATTTCCTGCATTTTGAACCATTTTAGGCACCATCATAGACATATTTTGCAAGCACATGTATGTAGTACAACAACACGGCAAAACAATACAACTTTACAGCCACCGATTGAATAATGCTACTTTTTAAAAAATTTGCAACAAGCAGAAAACATTTTATAAAAAGCAAGAGAGTGGAAGACGTTGTAAAAAAAAAAAGTATAAAAAAGCCGGAGACTTGGAGGCTGTGAATGAGGTTCAGACATTTCTTTGTGTGTTGTCCTGTTGGAGCGGCATATGAAGCCATTATTATGCGTAATTTTGTCATCACGTTCATGGCTTGCCATAGATTGCACCACAAACTGCAAATTTATCAACCTAAAGAGAGCACCAGCCACTAGAATATGCTAGAGTGCCGTGTCATAGTGATTTACAATTGGTAATTGATGCAAACAGGTTGTAGTAACCAAAGGTATCGCAGCAGCAGTGAAGTCTGCCAAGCCCAGACCACTGTCGCTAAGTGAAGTCTGCCCAGCCCAGACCACTGTAGCTAAGTGAAGTCTGCCCAGCCCAGACCACTGTAGCTAAGTGAAGTCTGCCCAGCCCAGACCACTGTAGCTACCTGTTTGACATGTTGAGATTCCTTACCTTTCACAGTCGTGTAATTATTGAGAATCCATTCATATGTATCATGCACTCATGTACCTGATAACATACTGGGAATAGCACACCCCTAATGTTAGCTGTTTGTTAGTTACTTGTTACCATGGTGGGTATTTTCATGCTTCACATTCCAGATTCAGCGTTTCTCTGGCAGTATGCTGTCATGATGGATGAGCGACTGATCTGTTCCATTAAGACATGTGGCTTGTCTCTGGCATTGACACAAGAGCTTATATGATAGTCATATCTGACATGGTGATATCTCAGTGACATTTGGTGGGGATGTGACATAGGCGATAATCTTGGATGACTTTTATTCTGATGGCAGTATGATGTGATAGTGTAAGGTAGCTGACCCTTGGTCACAGTACCAGCGCCTGCTTCACATAAATGGCAATGAGTTGGCATCCCAGGTGCCATATGCACTACATGTACATACACATTTCCCATCACAGCACCTTACACAGTCTCCATAAATATTTGGATAGCTGAGGGAGTCTTAAGGTAGTTAAGCTATGCCTCGAAAAACTAAGTCTACTGTCTCATTTGTAGCCACATAAAGTGAAAAATATTCACTTAAACATAAGCAAAATATACATGGTTGAAAAAGTCATGATCAATATGGCTTGCAAACAAATTACAGTTGTAGTCCTTTTGATTTAAATTGTTGTATAAACAACCGTTTCTTTGATCATGCAGAAAACTCAGTATGACATGGATAAACAAAAGTGGAATTAACTTCTTAATGATTTTATCAAACTGCAAACTGTTTTCAGATGATTACTGGCCACATTTGTGGCTGAAAAAGTATCCCATAGAATTGTTTTCTCTGTGTTTGTTTTGCAGTTACTGCCTCAAAGGTGCTGCTTTTATACATTTTGAGTTTGTGAAATTTAGCCCTTCATAATTCCAAAACAAACATCAAAAACGAAAATCTATGGGATACATTTTAGCCAATTAAGTTGGGAGTAATTCAGTGAAAACAGATAACAATATCATTGAGCAAGTAACAAGTTATTTCCACTTACCATATCACATCACAATTTCAGATCAAAGAAGGGGATGTTTACACAACAAATATAGACAAAGGATCATAATTTCATTTTATTTAAGATCTGTTCATCATGGCCTTTATAGAAATGAATATTTTGCTTCAGTTTATATGAATACTTTTCACTTTATTTAGCCCGAAAGGGGAAAGTAGCCTTATGTACTGGGGCAGAGCATGACTACCGAATGACGTTTAATTAGGTCATCGTATTGTATTTTGTCTCATACATTTGCGTGTGCTTTTGTAATGTTTTTTTTACTTCTCTAACACCACAGGCTAGATGCAGTCCAAAATTGCTAGATACATACCTTGACTTAATCTCTACCAAATGTGTTCACTAGGTGGCACTGCTTTTATTTGTCAATTTTTTTCATGCATATTTTATAAATTTCACAGGTAGCTCTGCATATATAAGTCCCAGGTGATAATGAATGGAACAACAGGAAACTATGATGTGGCCTTGATATTGTATAAGACATACACATGATGTACATGGACATTTTCCCAAGGGACAGATGTTCCTGGCTTCTCCCACAGAGGCCCACTCAGGAATACTTGACCCTGGAATTATTGTCTATGTACAGATACATGTATTGAATCAAATTGAGGATCACCTTGAGGAAATTAAACTTGGAGGTCAAATCAGGAAATTTAATACTCAGGAATATAAAATAAAACATACACACAGAGTAGTTGGCTATGCTAGCTACATGTACTTTTACACATTTGTTTAAATCCCAGGCACACTAGAAGCCAACATTAAAGTTTCTGAGAGCCTTTGGCTTTGTGAACAGGCAGTGATTCAGGGTAAAATTATTGTCATCAGTATACATGTATTGTTTGTTTTTACAATCTCTTTTTTTCCTTCTTGAAGTCATCACACACTACATAGACAGACTCAGTGAAGGCACAAGGTACTGATGCCAGGACATTGACTGATTCATAGACCACTGAAAATTCAATTTATAGGAGTTATCAAGTTATCTAATTGCTATTATTATATAATAGGCCCATGGTATTCATACATGCTACATGTATATATGTCTAAGTGTATTGGTCCATGATCAGATGTCGTATGGAGAATGTGTGAGGTAGTCTGATTGACTTGACTTCCCAATGATTGATTATACATGTATATATATGTGTGTATATACATGTATATATATATATATATATATATATATATATATATATATATATATATATATATATATATATATATATATATATATATATATATGGTATTGCAAACAACTAGGCTTAAACTAATAGAAGACATACATAGGAATTTCTGGCCACAAAGCACACGGTTCACACCTGTCAGTCACGGTGGACACTGCATATCACTGTCACAGACAGAACTAAGCAAAGGTACCCCTTTCTCACAAAATTAGCATCTTTTAGGGAAATTTCAGTTTCCAAATGCCAAAGTCATTTAGTGCTTCCTAAAGTGGATATAAGAATACATTTGGTGCTTCCTAAAGTGGATATAAGAATACATTTCCATCTTCCTGTTCTAAGTATTCTTAACTCCCTTCACTCTCGGCAGTTTTGGGATCTGGCACAGCCAGTCTATGGGCATTTTTTGTTTTGTTGCGCAACATGCGACATACTGGCATAAAAGTGCCATAACTTTTTTATTTTTTGCAATTCATGCAAAATGATCAAAATGGCTTTTGTTGAGTAAGACCTTCTCTATATTTTTATGTGGTTTCTTTGTTAATTTAAACAAAAACTCGTGCCCTACACCCTAACAAAGTGAATATATAAATCTCAATCACAAATTGATCACAACAGTCAAGCCTGTGTGAATACGATTGCATGGGTACTGGTCAGCACATTTTCCTTGGTTAGCGTCACAAACAATGGTTCCTCTTTAATGTTTTCTTAAGATCGGTTTTGTGTCATAATTGTTTTTAATTTCACTGTGATGTAATTTAACTCTTCCTTTATAACATTTTGTGTGAGAAAAAACAACCATCACATCTCACCTATAAACCTATATATGTACCTTATGTGGGTGGGGAACAAATATTCGGCGAATATTTGGTCCCAATGCTTTAATTTTTAGGTTATACATGTCATACTTTAGCTTCTGTAATTTAAATTCTTAATTGTTGCATTCTGATTTCATTCAGCAAGAAGGAGAAGTAATATTCACAAATATATATGGTCCCTATATATGTTATGATGTTTTAATATTTAGCTTAGTTTCTCCATTTCTTTCCCCTTTTGCTTTATGTGGACATGAGTTTTGAAACAACTCACAACATGAATAAAATATTTTGTGTAAAACATTGTTTAACATGTCTTACACATATACTCTCTGCAGATGTCACTGTGCAGAAGAAATCATGTTGAAAATTAAAATAAAATGGGGGGGGGGCAAATATTTGTTTGGGGAACAAATAATCCCAAATATTTGTTCCCAGGGGGAACGAATATTTGTTCCAGGGGGAACAGATATTCGGGGGGAACAAATGTTCTCTGACAGCGGGCCCCTGACTGACCCAGAATACTTCGGAGAATCGCCTTCTGTAGTTTCCGACTAAATTCCGACGTATTTGTTTAAAATAGAAGCTGTTTTGACGGGGTTTCCCCTAAAATACATTTTGTTTCAGCCAATAGGAGAGCTTGTTCTTAAAATAGACAAGGTTTTCAGCATTCTGACGATGTGAAAAAATATGGCGGGGAGGTGAGAAAAAGATTCAGACGGCGATGAAGAAATCACCCTATTTTGGCACAGTTTTGCAAAGTTACATCATTCAAATTGTCGCAAACAATGGCCCGATCATTGATTTAAATCATCGTGGAAGGAAAATATTCATTTTTAACGCAAAATAGAAATAGCCATTGGCAAGAACTGACATTTCTCTACAGTAAAATGTGCATGCCTGCATGTAAATAAACAACACTGGGAATTTGAGATTGCCTTTAATCAGCCATATTAAAAAGGTCGAGTCTGCTCGACGCTCATGGCAATAAGCAATGACGCGCTGGTCAAGGACACTCGACAGTCGCGTGCTAGGAGTTAATTTATTTCCAAAATATTAGTAGTATGTTGCTTGCCCGCGCAGGCTGGGGCTTGTATCTTGCCAGGCCAGACTATGGTTATTACATGTAAGACAACCAGGTATTCCATTGTGGCAGGAAATTGATATGCATGCCTCATATTTTCTCCCATACATTACATGCAAGTCAAGGCAAGTGAATTTACAAAGTAGGCAGACATGCATGCATCTCAGCTGATGTGTATTTTTAACCAGCTATTCAATGGAGTGACTAAATTCTGGATGCTTTATTCAAATTGCATATATCTAATATTTTCTAATCAATTGTCTGTTCAGTACACCATTCATGTCAAATTCAGTTTCAAATGATACACAAGATCAGCATAAAGCAGGACCAGATCATTTGCAATGAGATTTCTTGAAAACTTTCTCTGTGACCATATTGACATCAGTTTGTCCAGCTTTATTGACTGCCATTATCATTTTTATTAATGTTCACAAAATTACTTTTGCTTATGCTTGCAATAAATATTTAAGCATATGTGACAGTGATAGGGAGATTTTGTTTGCTGATAGGGATATTTTGTTTGCTTTCATCATGGGAGATTCTATATTTAACAAAGAACAAATAAATACATTTTTTCATGGGGGCAGATTTAGCCAAAACAGGTCAATTTTCTGATGAAAAGATATAGGTATTCAAGTTCAGAGGGATTTCTATGAAAATAAAAGTGATTGATTGATAATGGAAATCAGATGATCATATAACACAAATGTGGGAAGTGCATATGAACTATGTACTTGTTCAGTGGAAGAAAACAAAAAATAGGTCTACTACATTTATTCGAGTTCAACAAAAGATGAAAGGAGCATTACAATAAAGCGGACATAACCATTATGGAAGGGCGATTTCTGGGAAGCAACTTCCAGGTGTGGGGAATGTTGGCAAACAACATGAATGATGATGGTTTGCATCATCACGTTTCCCTGCCCACTGCAATGTGAATATATAACAACATCGTATCTGAGGGGAGTTTAGGTTGGCAAGCTAGCAGTCAGCGCTACAAAATGCACAACCAGCAGTTATATTTTACAAGAAAAAAGTGGCCATAAAATATTTGAAATGCTTTTTTAGTGATTATGCAGAATCTGCCAATGTTAAAAGGATGGCAGAATACTGTACATTTACTTGGACACACCATTCATGTTTTCACCGATTTTGTGGTAAAAGTTCAATGAAAATCAATGAGATTACAGTCGTGTTAGCATTGTCTGTATCGAGCCATGTGCAATTGTAGTTTTATTGAGTTTTCTCTAAAAGCAGTTGCCAGGTCCACTTCAGACTTGGCTGTACACCGGTTCATCTCTTCTGGATTTATAACTGGATTACAATTTCAGTGATATTTGAAGAGGGTTTTTGTGCCTCATTTTCCTTTTTGTCTTTTGTTTATTTGTTTGTTTGTTGGTTTTTTTTGTTTGTTTTTGTTTTTTGTTTTTGTTTTTGTTTTTTTGTTTTTGAAAATGAAATAAGTAAAATTGAGAATCTTTTAAAAGGTTGCATCTGTGAACTAATTTACCAAATGTTTTTAAATGACCAAGGAATGCATCTTGCAACCTGTTCTTATTACTGTGAACCTTGTTCTAGCTAATATGTAAAGACACATTGCAATTTGAACGAATTTCAATATTTTGATGATAACTGCATAACTTTTTGAGCTAGGAATTTGAAAGTATACGCATTATGACAATTTTAGGGCTGTAGAAAATTGGTTGGGCTTATTTTGGTGCTGTACATGATATAATGACTAGATAGTGAGTGCAAATGTGTGACCTTCACTATATAGTCATGGTACAACTTAGCTATTTTTTTTCAGCTGTGCTGACCAAAGGTTGCAGAGCTTAAACAGTGACTTGATCATGTCTGTCTGTCTCTCTGTCCTTAAACTTTTGCTTGTAAACATGGTACACTCCACAATTTCAGTGTTAACCCTATGTAACTGAGGACTTGTTAAGTGGTGCCACCTATAGAACTATAAATGTATGGGTCAATATGTGAAAATTTTGAGAGTACCCTTTTAAAAAGAGTTTTTCATGAATCTTTGTGAAACTTTGCAAGGAATTTTGATCTGACAAAACGGTCAAAATTGACCAAAATTTGGTGATGCCACCTACAGTATAATGCAAGATACAGACCAAAATATGTTGAAAACACATTACATTCAATATGTTCAGGAAGAGGAAGGCCTAAATTCACACAGATGAGTGTGTGGAAGTTTGGTATTGCACAATGTGGATGACATTGACTATGTTCTCAAGGTCTTGAAAGACCTGCATTTCAAGCAACTATTTTTTGTGATGGTCATTCAAATGCATATTTGCAGAGCATGAGACCCATGGGCCTCTTGTTTTTTGTTTTGTTTGTTTTTTGTTTGTGTTTTGTTTGTGTGTGTTTTTTTTATAATTTTTTTATTTTTTCAAAGTAATAACTCACGACCTATTTGAGCTAGAACTTTTATATCATTCTTATTGTTGGTCTTCTGTAAAGCGTAAATTGTGCAATCGTTTCCCAGTGGCCTTAACCATATTCCTATGGTTACACAGAGCAGCATTTGACTCAGACCACCTTCCCACAATTGCGCGGAAGGACCAACATACATCTTAAGTCTGCCTTTAATTGCAGCAATATGTAACTCTTTCAGTGCCAAGTTTTGACAAAATCACCAGTTTTCCTGTGCCCTAAGCATGCTGAGGAAAGCTGTTGACTGGACTAATCTTTTTGTCTCTGGAATACCAGGCATGCTGGTATTTGAATGAAAGGTCAGTTCACAGAGAATGTGAATCTTGCGGTGTTATGTCAATTCAAAACAAATCTATACATTGTACTTTATGAAAAGCGCCAATGACATAAAACCCGAAGTGATTTTCTATACAGCAGCAGTGTGTGCATGCAAGGTCAGCCCAACAGTCAAAAGAGTGACAAGTCATATGCTTGTTGATTTCGTATTATTACATGTACATGTGTACCCTTGCAAAAGAAATTTGCAATTTATACACTGTTTTCAACCTGCGCAACTGCATGTCCATCCAACTATCGATCGGTACCATGTGTTGTACCCTTGCAAAAGAAATATGCAATTTATACACTGTTTTCAACCTGCGCAACTGTATGTCCATCCAACTATCGATCTAACCATGTGTCCATGGCCGAATCTGTGGGAGTAAAATATCTCTACATCAAACTGAAACTAGAATCACTTGGACCTTGACACTATTTCTTAACCTGATTACATTTTGGTGACCTTGACCTCATTATGAAGGTCATGGGACCCATTTGTGTGTGCAAAGTGGAAGATACGTGTATCCTGTGTCTTGGTGACTGGTCACCATAATGTACAAATCACCATCTCCGGTGTTTATTGTCTGAACAAAATGCTTCTGCCAGCAAGAAACATTGAGTTCAGACAGTAAACACACAGGGATGGTTGTTTGTATTTCTCTCATAATGATACATGGATAGAATGTTTTTAACACTGAAAAACAGCTTCAATTGTGATGTTTGCATTCTACATTAGCTTGCATGAATATACACATGTAAAATGTCAACAAACAAATCTGCCACAAATCCTGGCAGAAGTCTGTCCACTCATGCAGTTGCATTTCCACGATCAGCGGGAAGTATTGTCTGCAAAGTGGGCGCTGGCAAACATACTGTCAAATAAATTTGACGATCTGGATTTGTTTTGAGTGTAAGATGCAGCAAGATTTCAATGTACCACAAGTTGATACAGACAATGGGGGCGATGATCAGAAGTTGGCGGTAGCTTGGGTTAAAGCAACATGGCTGACCGACCGGCTTGGGATATTGACATTCAACGCAGAAATCAAATGACACAGTTGGAATGGGTTACTTCATACAATAACACATAGCTATAATCCATCCCTTTGTTCACCTCCGATAGGCGCTATTATGGGAGAAATATTAATAAACATATATCAATAAGCTATGATATATGGGGACTGAAAACCCGCATATGGTCATGTGTACATGTAGGTGCTCAGACCTCATCAAGATTCAAATAATACTGTTATAGGTACGTGTATGTTACCAACAGGGACAAGAATAATAATTAACATGATATTAGACAATATGCAATATTTTGGTAAACAGAAAAATGTAAGGTGGCATATTATAATATAAGTGAAAGATATATTGACTAAAATGTTATTTTGACTGTTCACTTATAAAGGAAAGAATCTTTTTGTAGAATTTTAAGTAGATGTTAGATCCAAACTCCAGGCAAACCATTTCACATAAACTCTTCACATCCACCCCTCCACAGCCTGCCCTGGCTATGTCACTGTGGCTCAATGTTAAAGCCCTATCCCGCGCTGATCAATCCCAGAATGCGTCCTTTCATTTGTAAACAGTCATTAGTGTTGTGCTATGGTCTTAATGTTTATTTTCCTGCAGGATCATGTGACAAATAAGTCTGCTTCATTTCTTCATATCATTTTCAGGATGGCACTAGATATATTATATTACAGCACATCAGAGTGGCATCCCATGTATTCAATTGTTATGCATGTCTACCTGCATGAATAGACATATTTTGCAACACAGATTTTCAGAAAATCATATAAGCTTCCATACCCAAGTGAACAAAAGCCAAATATGTAAACAGTGGTCCTCCTCTTGTAGGGCCCCTCTCAAGAGAGGACATGTACCCCTCTAGAAAGGCCACTTCTTTGGACAGCAGTGATGATATTTTCATTATATTTACCTGCTCAAGAAGCCATCCCACTTTTAGCATTATAAGGCCACAATTCTGGTGCATTTGGGGTGTCCTAAAAGGGTGACCACTGTAATGGGTCAGGACCCCATAGAGATCAAGGGTGTTTGATTATATTGGCACTGGTCAGTATGAAGGGGGGGGGGGGCACTAATCAAGTGTGATATCAAATAACTTTAATAACATTTTGTGAAATCATAGTTGGAGGAGTCAGTCTCTTTGTATTCTGTACAAAGTGGTTTGTCACTGTCACATTTTGCACAAAAGAGTTTGCCCTCATTTGATTTGACTTTAAAACAGCAACAAGGCCATAACTTGCCTGCTTAACAGACCCATCTCCATGTTGATATGGAGCTGGGTCAGTTTTGCAGGCAAGGGCAAGGCCATTACCAATGTACAGTAAGTGATATTCACTATTCAAAACTGACGGGCTCTGAGTCATTTACACTAATTAGCTATCATAATTCTTATTTTAATCTCTTATTTGTTGTCAACTTTGTGCAAAATTAAAAGGCTCATTTACAGTTATCCAAAGTAATCCATGCATGCTGTTGCTTATAAATCATTATTGAGAGTAGTCGTGACTTGAACAAGCCACTCACATACCTTAAGCTTTATGTATTTTTGAATTGGTCATGTATTACGGCAGGTGATTGTGGTTTTCTAGTTTTGTGGCAGAACAGTCTATAGTTGTTATTCACTGGTCCTGATCATGATTACAGGAATTGCCTACATTTCCGCACTCAGTGGGTGACAATTAGGCTTCGTGCTTTCTGACCCCAGTCCGTAACACTGTGATAGGTGGCCACTTTGAGGGGCATGTACTCTTGCACACAACGCATGCATTCTACACACAATAAATGAAGCTAATAACGAAGTGTGCTTATGAATCATGTTGGGATCAAGTAAACGTGACAAGCACAGCGATCTCTGCCAAGCATTAAAGAGACCACTGTACATTTAACAAATGGAAATGTATTGTTCCCATGGTCAACATATTGATACCATGCACGGAGAGATGGTGTATATCTCCTTAGCAGCAACCAAGACCACTTGAGAATTCTCAACAGAATATAACTACTGTACCTGAGACCAGTATTTTGATCAATGATGGAAGATACATTGAACACAGTGGCAGATTAAATGGAAATAGAAGCTGTTTATACAGAACTTGAGACCCGCCCACTCACATGCCCTACAGAAATCATGATATACATACAGTGTATGGGACACTCAAGTTTTCCTTGTCATATACACATTTTGTTTGCTCATCTGGAACAAAGTACTTGTCTCTTTGAAATGTATGGCTACAATATTAACAATTCAGTGTATAACACTTCAGATGAGGTCATTGTTTGCGTCAGGTTATTTTGTCTACAGTTAATGGATAGATCCTTCACCTCCTCCAGAACCATGGGTAATATATCCTCCCTGGCATCACAGATACATGTATATGTCCTCCTTACTCATATCATGGATAGATCATTTATACATATATACATGTACCTCCTCCTGCCCTACCAACAATGCATCATAAAAATACCCTCCTTAAACAACACAAGTAATGGATCATGCCCTTCCAAAATATGTGCCTCCTCCACACCCCACCCCCACCCCCATCCCCTGTACTACACATGATGTACGCTTCATTGAATGACAAATAGTATAAAAATTTCCCACATCACAGATAATCAGGGACCGCTCTGACCATTAATCAATTAGCCAAATGCTAGTGTTTCATGAATTTGACTAAAGAAATGTGAAAATGGCTTAAATAGTTTAAAATGAATTATTGAAGGACCAAGACCCAATTCTTGTATATTATGCCCTGTATTTCCAATTTTGGCCACAGATTTTTTAAGTCAAGATCTGTCCCTGATAATGTACCCCTCCCCCCCCCAACCCGTACACATACAGGTACAGTACCGACAGAAAGTCTTGTACCAAAACTCTGGAGGGTCACCAGTGGAGCCACTTGCAGGTACCACTTGTCAAACTGTAATAAACAGTATAATTCTGACACCATAACCAGTTTAGGGCCAATGAGGGCCACAGGTAGGTACAAGAGGCACACTGAGTGACTAACATCAAACTTCCTAACAGTGTTCCCTGCAAGAGTCCCTTGTACAATTTGTGCCTGAGGAGGACCACGTGGAGGGGCCACTAGAGGAGATGGTGCAAAACTTTCTTGCGGCACTGTACCATAGATGCCCTTTATGCCTATACAAGTTGGCTGCCACAAAGTGGAGACCAGGCGACAGGGTATGGAGCCTGAGGACCAAAATGTAAGTGTATTCCTACCTTCTATGCCAGAGAGTCTGTCTTGTGGGACAAACTGGAAGGTTTTTAATTATCATTCTAATTCACTTAACCCCTTACCCCTTGAATTAAAACTGAGTCAACAGCTTTCCTTGGCATGTGATCTTGATAGGTCTCCTCTACAATCCTCAGTCAAATTGTTTTTTTCATTGTGGTTGAAATAAGTTGAAAACACTGAAGCAGACATCACTTGATCCCCAGCCACTTTTGGCCGGTTTAAGGGGAAAAGGTTAATTAGCATTCTAATTCATTTAATTCTGGAATAAACTGTGAACTGGTTCTGATGTTTCAAAACTATGAAGTATAATATAAACTACACATCCTTTTAGTAGGATGGGTTTATATTGAGCTTTGACTGGAACAGGTCCTGTAGTAACTTTGATAGCACGGTCGCACGTATTTTTGGCAATGCAAACACTTTTGTCAGTTTTAATGACCACTTGTAGCCCACAGTCAATATGCATAAAGTGAAGAGTGTGTTGTCAATATGTGCATGTTCCTATTACAAGAATATTCCGACTTGCATTCCACAAGAAGCTGCCACTTTCGAGTGTAAAAGCACTGATTTAGCATTGTAAGTGTGTGAGGGCTGTGCATTGCGTGGGATAAACCGTGGGTAAAATTGATCTACTCAGCAGAGACCCATGCACCTTCACTTCTGTATGGTGTGTATGTAGATCTGTGTGAGCATGACACGAGAAAAGGCCTGCTTGTCACAAGCAGTGTGATGGATCCTGCGCTCATTGTCACCAGTCGTGACAGGAGTAGTGCACTCACTAGGTTATTGCTTCCTCTTTGACATCATTATCTTCAGTATTGTTATTAGGTAGAACTCTAACTCTTTCCTGTCAGAAAAAGCCCCACTGTGTGTGTCTCGTGACCTTTTGGACTGCTGCAGGTAACCAAAAATATCTAGAAATAGGTGAAATCTGAAGCATGTATTCTCATGTCAGGGCCCAAGCTACATGTAAGCCCTCAGTGAACTCAGGGTCTTGTGCAGAATATCATAAACAGAAAGGAACAATTTGCAAGCTCCAAGGTGTGACTTCAGCATGCAAATTAACTGTGACTTGCCGAAAAATTGGGGGGGGGGGGTCGATACCCCCTCTTCATAAGGCCCCTCATCACAGGGTGTATAGGTGTATTCAGATATAACATACAGTGAGTACCATGTCTCAGTCCAACTGAAACACCCTTCTTGTCACTTGTATGTTAAATGTATAGATTACTCATCATACAGCAGTGTTGCTATAACATGGTCTAATTCATAAATCCAATAGTCAGTGTTATAATGAGTGAATTATATATAACACTATGGTGTTGACCAGGTAGGATTCCATTGCCAGTACAGTGGTGAGTTGATCTCATTCATTCCTCTAGTAGACAGGGCTGACAACAGCTCTCTTCCACACACTTCAGCCAATTTGTTCCCAAAGTGTGCCCAGACAGCCAGACAGCTAAACCCTTTTTTCCCTACTGGAAATGTTGGAATGTGGATACTTGAATGAAATGTCTTTTCATATGGAATTTCAATCTGGAATCATTGCAATAATTCAGATGAACACAAAGTTTTGTATGATAAGTCCTGAAAGAGTTTAACCCCCCCCCCCAAAAAAAAAAAAAAAAAAAAAAATCAAAACAAAACAGAACAAAAAATGCATGGGCATGTGTCAGCAAGTGAAGATGCTGATCTAACCTGGTTTTGAACTTGTTCTTTCCTCCTTTAAAACCTAAAAAGAATTAACATTGGATAAACACAGTTTAATCTTCAGTCAATCAAGTCAGGCTCACCAAAATTGATAGGCCAGTACCTGCACAAGGTCAGTGCGTGCACAAGGTCATTAAGTGCACAAGGTCAGTACATGCACAAGGTATGTGGGATATTGTCAGTTTAATACCTTCAGCTTCTTTTGAGGTCCAAGATAAGAATATTATCTGTAAAAGATCTCACTGTAAGGTTGTACTAATTAGGCATTTAACTGTTTGAAATGAATCCAAATTGCAATGTTCCAGTTAGATGAAATTAATTAAGTAATTCTTCAAAGAATTTACATGCGAGTTACTGATAATGTTCCCTCCCTGGACGTCAATCCATCAGCTTTGTTATTCATGTTTCATCCATGTCATTCTTAATGAAAGAAGGGGATAATAATCTTGACGATGGACTGCTTTGTATTATTTTTTTATGAGAAAAAAGTTGCATACCAGTACATTGGCGGCAGGTTCCATTGCCTACATTAAAGAGACATTAAGTTGGTCAGTATGAAATACTGGAATTATCAATTTTGCGATTACATTAATAGTGAGCAAACTTCTCCACTTGAAAAGTGATGAGTCATCAGGTCGCTATACTGAGAGTTGGGCTGTTGGTTTGTAGATTATGTTCTGAAAAGTATTTTATCAGAAATCAAAAGATTGTCATTTTGAGATTTATTAATCAGCAGGTGATTGGTCAAATTTATTGTACTGAAATGTACTTGGTCGGGATATTGTAAAATTAATATGTTTAAGCTCTGCAATGAGAAATTATTGGTCATCAGAATGCTGCACTGAGAGATTAGAATATCAATTATAAGTATATTGAAAGGTGATTGGTGGACAAATTGTTCCACTGTGAGGTGATTGTTCAGTTAATTATTACCCTGCAAAGTTATCAGCCAATAGAATATTGTGCTTAGATGTGATTGGTCAGTTGTTTGCTGTACAATGCACTGAGGTGAAGGGTCAACTTGGAAAAAACTCATACGTTTGATTCATACAATGTAGGATAGTACCACACACATATCTTTGTCATTATAACTGGATTTGGTGAAGCACATTAACATGCAAAACTGGAGACTGTTTTGGCAAGCTGATATAAAATATCTGTTTTAAAATCGTCAATAGTATCAACATCATACTGTGGTAGTAATTAAGTTTGAAATGTGGCAGTCAGTCGAAGCTACAGCTATGACAATGTACGAACATAAACCTGGTAAAACTCTTGTGGAACAGAGATAAGATAGAGGGTATGGATGGGTTAATATGCATTTTCAATTGCTGCAATGCTTCATCCCCCTCCCTCCTCCCCCCCCAAAGAAAAAACAGAAAAAAAAACAAACAAGCCTATTAGAATTGACAGGACAATTTCATCATTTCCTGTTATTCACCACAGCAGACGTTTTGCCTTCTCAGGGCCACAGTGATGCTAGCACTAGTAGCAGGAGAAACTGGATGTCATAACTGTGCTCATGTCAATCACAGCTCTGGTGTTTGCTACTGGCAACCTCCAGTCAACATGCTATATAGGTTACAAGGCAGTACTTCTCTTAACACTTTCTTCCTTAGACTGTCATAACGAGATGGGGTGTAAAAATATCTGCTTCAATGCATTTTCTTAATTTTAACAGTGGGAAAAATGCATGAGGGTGGTACGTGTAGATGATACCTATCAATTTACTATGCCCAGGTAAATAGCTTTCCTTGGCATGGGTTGGGCTCTCATTATCCAACCCATCTTAATAAAAGCAGTTGACTTAGTCTTAATTCAAGGGAGAAATTATTAACCAAAGTAACATAAGTGATAAAAATATAATAAGGGCTGGACAGAGTGCCTGTGTATTAGGACCACAGTCAGGTTAACCCCTGCGGTTAACCCTCTGGGTGTTGAATCAACAGTATCCCCCAGGGCACTCTTAGCATGTCTACCACAGTGACCAACAAAGCTGTCAACTAATTGCCTATATCTTTCATGATACATCCCCTACCCCCACCCCCAAAAAGAAGACCTTTATGAAAGAATCATTTTGACTGAATTTTTAAAAGGAAAAAGTTGCAGGTCAACACATTGGCATGTCTTGCTCAGGGTTAACATTTTGTCCACTAGAAGCTGTGGAAAAATAGATAGAATGTTTTTTTCAATGCCCTTAAGTGGCACATAATTAAAGCACATCAAAAAAATTTATTGGCCAGATTTAAAATTTAAAAAAGAAAAAATCTCATATAACAGTGCATTGTTGTTATGGAATGTGAGGCTTTAATGCACTGAAGATCTGCTGATGAAAACCCAAATGACTGGAACAAGTGTGGCTTATTGGCTGTGCATGTTGGCAAAATATGCTAATTGAAAGTTGCAGAGCAGACTGGAATAATAAAACGATATCTGTTATTAGTAGTTCTCAATGGCTGACCAAACCAAAGAAAAGACGCACAGACTTTTCACATTTGGATTGGCAAACAGTTCAAATTTGAATTTGAACCTATTCCCTTTTACAATGCAGAAATGAAAGGGTTTTTTTTTTCTCATTCACCATTGATGAGATATAAAGTCGTCAAACGTATAGGAAAATCAATAGAGATGGCATTGCAGAACCTACGTCCATGTATGATGTACATTGTCTGGAAATCTTCTCATTCCTATATCTGGAGTTATCATTTCTGTTTCCTTATTAATCTGTCTCCCTACATAGTGTTCTTTTATCTATCTGTATCTTTGTCATTTTATTATTTCTTGTTTTGTGGTTTCCATTTATGCAGTAACTGCAATAATAATACTAATAAAAAAAAAAGAAGGGAAAATCCCTTCTGAAGTTGTAGTACTATCAGGACATTTGTTTGTCTGCTGCAAACATATGCTGTTGAAAACAAAAAGAAAGAAAAGCTGGAAATGGAAAAGTGATAAATGACTGAGGTACATGTGTATGTATAGGATTCATAGTGAGATAATATACATCTACATACCTACATTCTGCTGTATACCTTTAGTTGATAGCAATTTCTAAGCTGGTTTTTACATCGGAGCATATTCTTTTGCGATTCACCAAGTACATGTGTGCAGGCTTAACCAGCATTGTAGCAACTGCATTATATAAGTCAACTTTAAGCTTGGACATATACACTTGGTAGATATAAAAAGGTGAATCAGATCAGCTAGGGTTATCACGGATGTATGTTGACACTCACAACCAGAGATTTTGTTCTTAAGTGTTGTTGGGGATGAGAGACAAAGCCATCCTCGTCACTTGACAATATTTTTGCGGCTCAGAAACTTTGAAGCCACATCTAAATCCTGTGGAATATGGAAATATTCAGAAATACATGGTTTAAGAGCCTGCATATTATTTTGGTGAAGGACAAACACACCATCCTTCTGGCTCTGGACTTGGATTGCTCAGCTTGACAATCCGTATGTGTGCCCTGGCATCTGTCGCTTCAAGATCCTCAGCACCGTGGCGACATCCTGCCACCTGATCAATCAATTTCTCATCAACAAACTTTCTTGCCTTGCAATTAGCTGGAAGACATGCATTGGTGTGATGATATGGTTATACTGACAATGATTTATGGGCTCATGGATACAAACGTACTTGTGTGTGTTATGTGTAAGGAGTGTTTGCGCTAACTGAGAAAGGAGCAGCTTACCTGATGATGAGCGAACACCGAATAAAGGTCCAACCTCAAGAATCGTTTGTTATAAACCAATCGGCTCCACAACAAAATGCAGAAGAGGTCTTGTAATTGTATATTCTCCTTAGAGTAAAATAATTCCTTTTATGATGGACTGACCCTTGAGGATCAAGTAAGAGTGACACTCTGCATGTTCTGCTCGATCCTCTAATATGTTTTCACAGCTCAGGTAACATAGTGGTCAAACTGTTGAGTTTTTTTTTCAGCAAAAAGTATTGTTTTCACAATTAATCAATAAAAGAAGACAACTTGTTGTGTTGGCTGGCCTGGAGCAATGAGGGAGCACATGTCAGTTGTTACACCTGTTGTCCTGTAGATATACAGTGGATCACAATGTGCTTGCCTGTCCTAGTCAGGTGGCTGTGGTAAAACAGGCAGAGAGAACTCACTCATATACTGGCGGGCCCACTGGCGGCAAGCCAGAGCCAAACTAAACTTGTGGCTTCTCTACCAGTCTGTGCTGGAAACTCACAACAGTGAATGACCAATCACTACATGGGCTGGCTTCCTTCAAGCAAAGCCAAGTGCTGACATCTGGTGGCCATTGGAACACATATTCATGGATGTGAGTATATGTTTTGTGGACATGTGGCATTTGTAATAGCAAGCTGTCGTATATTTGTGTCGTTTTCATTGAGAATGTAGTTGAATGGGACTACATCTTGTGTACCAGTTGACATGATGTTCTTGAAAAGGCAGAGTCTGATTTAAATTCATGGATGTGAAGAAAAATTTATAGTCTCGCAGCTTATGTTGCTTAAACATGTAGGCAGATTTATCTCCATTTCATGTATGTCACGGATATGCAACAAATATCGTGGCTGAGAGTAGTGAGAGGTGTCATGACAAACATCAAATGTGAAAAAAACTGTTGATGCGGCACAGGCTACAGCGAGGATACAACATTTCAGGATGCAATATTGGCACTCAATAAGCATCAGTTTTGTACAGTTGCATCTGCTGCATGGGGCAACCCTTTCTGCCAAGAAAACGTGGTCACACATACAACAGCTGACCTTTCATAGCACAGAAATTTATGGTCGTAGACTTTTGTGCATGTAGGTGTGTGGCCACACGAGAATTAACGTGCCCTTTCATAGCCATGGCTCTGTAGAGCAAGTACCACGGTGTTGTGGAAACTATACTGTCGTAAAAAGCCATGCTATATACCACATGATTTTTTTTTTTCAGGTACATGTAACAAGTCATGATATCACTTACTATGACACAAAGCCATTAACATGTATAGTAATGGCATTGCAGAGAAGCTAAGAGGGGCCAAGGGAGCGTTTATTATTTTGTGATTGAATTTTATCATTGAGAAATGGCTAACGTCCTATTGCTTCTTTCAGAATGTACACGTGCACACTGGCTTCTTTTGTGAAAGACAAAATTAAATAGACTCTAGTGATTATGGATTGTTTGCTTGTCCTCTATTCAATTTGCATTTAATCTGTCTCGTTCAGCTCCACCATGCAAATCTACTCAGCTGTAATCACCCAGGTGAACGTGGGAAAATTCCCACCTCTTGTGCAAGTACATTGTATGCATTACATCATCCGTGTGCCTAGCAGATGGTCACATTTTTAGCTGGATATGGTCTGTGTTCAAAGTCCTCAATGACACCGTTAGCGGTTTAACTCTCTCAGTGCCAAGTTTTTACTGAGTCAGTAACTTTCCTGGGCATTGTTTGGGCACCGGACGCATGCATATGAAAGCTGTTGACCTGGACAGTATTTACGGTCTCCACGACTGTTGGCATTATGTTACTTAAATGAGAGTTTAATTTACAGGGACTATGAATCAGGTTTTGTAAGTTCAATTTAGAGCACCTTGACTTCTGTCCAAATTGGCAATTAAACATGCTGTAAATACATTTAATTACACAGGTTCTAATTCTGGCAGTTTTTGCCTTAAGGACCTTCCACTGAAACTTTGAAGTCAACATTTTTTGTTATAATTCCTAGCCAAGTGAGTATTCATGGCCCCTTCCTACTTGATGGGAGGGGGGGGGCATATGGTAATTACTTTTTCTGTGTGTTCGTGCATCCGCACATCTGCTTTTCATGTTTTTCATGTCCGACTGTAATTCGCTTGTCCTTTAACTCATTCCACCCTGATAGAAGACCAAGTCAACAGCTTTCCTTGGCATGCTCTGGGTGCATTGCTCCCAGAATGTGCCAAGGAAAGCTGTTGACCATGGGCATATAACTTGGAATGATCTTCCAAGCAAGTTTCATTAGAAAATTTGAAAAATAATCCCTAAATCAGTAAAATGCAATTAGCAGAGGATATTTAGATATTGGCGGGAAAAAGCGTCATTAGGGTGGAATGAGTTAACTTAGATGAATGAAACTTTACACACAGGTGTATCTGGACTTAAGGGTGTGTCATGAAACAAAAATAGGTCACTAGGTCAAGTATCTGGGTCACATTGATACAATATTGTAAAACTATATGTGTGGGCTATAATTCTGTTGTCCTTCAAGTTAGATTAATGAAACTTTACACACAGTTGTATCTAGACATATGGGTGTGTCATGAATCAAAAGTAGGTTGCTAGGTCAAGTACCTGGGTTACAGTCACATAGTGTCATAAAATCATGTCCGGACTCTAATTCCTTTACTATTTAACTTAGTTTTATGAAATTTGACACACACATATATCTAGACCTACATGTATGTTATGTACCCAAAGTAGGTCACTAGGTCAAGTATCTGGGTCACAGTGACATATTCTAGTAAAATCATGTCCGGACTATTATTATTCCTTTACTTTTGAACTTAGTTTCATAAAACTTGACACACACATGTATCTTGACCTAAAGGTTTGTCATAAAAACAAAAGTAGGTCACTGGGTCAAGTATCTGGTCTATGCTATTCATGTCCAGGCTTAAACTCACTTGTCCTTCAACTTACATTAATGATAGTGTAAACATAGGTGCATCTAGACATAAGAGTGTGTCATGTACCAAAGTACGTCACAGTGACATATTCTTGTAAAATTGTGTTTGGGCTGGAAATCCTGTACTATTACACTAAGCTTCATGAAACTTAACACACACATATATCTTGACTTAGTGTGGTGTCATGAGACAAAAGTAGGTCACTAGGTCAAAAAAAATCTGGGTCACGGTGATACAGTCATGTAAAACTACATGACACTTCATGCCCGGGCTGTAATTCTGTTGTCCTTTGACTTAGAATCATGAAACTTTACACACCTGTCTATCTAGACATAAGAGTATGTCATGCTTTGAAATAGGTCACTAGGTCAAGTGTCTGGGTCATGGTGGTAGCCTATTTTTATTGACTAGAGTCATTCCAAAATGAGACCTGTGATTAGGAAGGTTATAAATGAGGCGAGGGGGGTATGGATCCAGCAATCTCTGATTGCCTTTTATTTTTTTGTTATAATTCCTGTCCAATTCAGTATTTTTTGTTATACTTCCCACCCATCCCATGTTAAGCTCTTGTACTGCTTGCTTATTGTGGCAGTTTTGAATGCTCAGCAAAATAAGCAAGAATAAAAACACAGTGAAAGTAAATTAATTCACACATTAATTTCTCGGGGATTATGTGTGAATTAAAACAGCAGCTGCCGCTGTCTTTTACTGTTTCAGCTCCACCCAGATAAAAGTAGCTAGAATTGTCTGAATGCCATCTGCTTCTTACAAAATTAGATCAGCATCAAGCCTCACTACTCTGACTGTGTTGGCAGTACGTGTTTTTGTCATTACAGTGAGTGTATTAATTGTTTCAATGATCAAGACATTCCCGGTGATTGAGAGATCAAGTGCCGTGAAAAATATATTTAAGTGTATATACTGTGCATTTTCTTGGGTTCAGCACCTTTGATTTAAAAGCACAATACACCATAAAGGTAAAAATTCATAATCCGATTGAAGTGAGAAATAAATTTCAATGATGACAAATTAACTTTTTTTACAATGGAAATGTTAGTAGGCCAATACGTGATTGATGCATAGTGCACTTCTGTTTCCATGACAACTGTCGTAGATGGAAACATATTAATCCCTTGAAACCAACACAATATCCACTTTGCAGATTTGTTGCAATACTTGTTTTTTGCTAGAGCTGCAGATGAAATTATTCAGAAATACATGCATGTATGCCCCAGGTCAATAACTGTCCTTGCATGTATGGCCCAGGTCAATAACTGTCCTTGCATGCATGCACCAGGTCAGTGTCCATCTGTCCATTATTCTGTCCATCCATCATTTTATCAGTCCATCTGTAAATTTTTCAGTTGTGAGCTTGATAACTTTAAAAATTTTGATGGTAGCCATATATACCTTTCAGGACATGTCATATGTATTAAAATCTAGGTTGAGTTTGATAAGGAAGTCATGACCTACATTATAACATAATATATAGGTTGAAATATGAAAAAACTTATGGAGTCACTAGTGTATTTAATTTTTGATGGATCCTTATGAAACCTGGTGGGAATGTAACTGAGCCAAAAATCTTGAATGTGTGTGATGCTAGTGGCACCACCTATGGTATTACATGTACAAGAAATTTGAGCCAAAATATAATGAAACACAAATAAATTCAATATCTTGAAAAATAATTGAGATAGCATTGTGAACTTGGTGGCCAATATGCTTCATGAAAGGGCTACAATGTTATGTAATATGAGTGACTCTGACCCATTTTCTCAAGGTCACAGAGCATTTAAACTTGAAAATATGATAAGATTGAAATGGGCCTTGTGTTACAAACTTGTGATGTACAGACTTGTGAGTTCACAGATACATTAGAATGATAAAAGTCTAAAAAGTGAAAAACACATCTGGTGCCATCTATGATTGAAATGTTCAACTATGCCCATGAGGTGGAAATTAAATACATTAAATTCACTATCTTGACAACAAATAAGACCAGCCTTACCAAAGCTATACCAGCAAAGTGCTACATACATAAAGGCACAAATGCTTATAAAATAACAGTGACCTTGACCTAATTTCTCAAGGTCAGCACATAATATAAAGAAACAGACAGATTTTGTGGTCAGGAAATAAGGGAGCCAGGTTGCTAAATTTTTTTCAAAAGACACTGTAGATATGATGGAAGAATTCTGTTTAATGTTTAAAAAAAAAGAAAGTATTGACCCATATCTTTTACATAGATTACAAAGCAGGCCAAGCCTATATTAATCACTCTCCATTGCACAGATGGTGGCGTATACTTTCCTACCTACTTGTTTTCGCGAAGGAAACCGAAGGACTCGGAGAAAACCACCATGCACAGTCAGAGTGGTAGGACTACAAAGGTGAAGGGGGAGCATGTTGCAGCTCCACCAACCATGCACCATATTTAATATTAATAACCTTGATCTATTTTCTGAAGGTTATCGAGGCTTTAATGTTAAAAATATTATATAATTGAGATGGTCTGGGCATCTGTAATTGTTGACATATGCATGTATGTATGTATGTATGTATGTATGTATGTATGTTTGTATGTATGTATGTAAAGTTGCAGGTACATTGTAGAACTACATGTACAAAGCCATTTAATGGTAAAGACATGTTGTGCCACTGAGAGCTTATATGATCACTCATGTCCATCTGTCCGTCCGTCCGTCATTCTGTCCATACATGCATTTGAAAGACATCCCTAAACTTTTGCGTTGTGAGCTCGATAGCTATCTTGTTTCAAAACATTTTCTTATCGCTTCATTCGTTTCACTTTCATCTGATTCATGGCCCCAGAGCACTAGGACCATGGGCCTCTTGTTAAACATATGAATGTTGGGTCTGGGTGTAAAGATATGTGGTTGTGTTTTGTTTTTTGTTTGTCATGAATGTACCTAGACACTGCTTATGAATCAAATGATTTTTGTAGCATATGGATTGACTGTACGTCTTTTTTTACCCCTTGGCCATTCTTGGCCAAATGGTTTTGTCAAATTGTTGTCCTTCCATCCATAATTCATGCCAATGCGATAAAATAAGAATTACCCAACAAAATTTGGTGTATGGATCACACTTACAGAATATGAAATTTTTTCTATATTTGGGTTATGAATAATTTTTTTCTAGAGTGAAATTCAAAAATAGTGACTCAATGTAGATGACATGACCTAAGCATTGTTAATATAATTAAATTATGACACGCTTGAATCAGTGACGTAATGCATTAACATCATAGACAAAATCGAATATGTGGGAGGGATGTTTGATAATACTTCACACATGGGGTGAAACAACCTGTAAGGGCAAGCATAAATACGACACACCAGAGTGGCGTTGAAAGTAGGCCTACATGTGGGGCATATTTTTTGCAATGAATACCCATTTAAACAGAACTTACATGGCTGGAGAGTGAGTTCCATTTTTCACCTCAACTGACAAGTCAGCTGAGGTTATAGTATGGTCCAGCATCCTTCCCTGAGGTTATAGTATGGTCCAGCATCCTTCGCTGAGGTTATAGTATAATCCAGCATCCTTCACTGAGGTTATAGTATGGTCCAGCATCCTTTGCTGAGGTTATAGTATGGTCCAGCATCCTTCGTCCATCCAGCTCTCCATCTATCCACAATTCACATTTTCAACTTCTTCTCTGCAACCATTAGCCAGATTTACTTCAAACTTGGTGGGTGTGGACCTTGGATGGATCTCTACCAGCTTAATTCAAGTGGTTTTACTTCAAGCATTTTTAGAATTTTTACGAATTTTTGTGTTCATTTTTTGCAAAATATTGGCAAATCTTCTCCAAAACTGCTCAGCCAATTGCTTGGAAATTGCATAGGGACACTTCTGGGGATCCTTAGACCTTGATTGGTTCAAGAGGTGGCATTGCAGTGTTTTTTTCTGATTTTTAGCTCTGTTGACCAAAGGTCGCAGAGCTCATGGTATCACTCATGTGTGTCCGTCATTCTGTACATCCAGAAACTCTTTGCTTGTGAGCACAATACTGTCCACAGCTTTCAAGATAGCCCCAATTAATTTCAGGACTTATCAAGTGTATACAGACCCATGTTACTTTCAGGAGTTATCAAGTGTATAAAGATCTAGGTCTCACTTGATATTGGTGGTGCCACCTACAGTATTATGTAATATAGCAGTCAACATGTAAAAATCTTGTGACTGCTCTGGCATCCTTGATTGATTGACAGGCCTTTTTTTTAAAATTTAGTGGGATAGAGTGTTTGAAGATATAAATTTCCATATCTTGAAAAGCATTCAAATTAGTCATGTCAAATTAATCGGACAAATATAGACCCTGTCCAATGCCAGTATGTTATGTATATCAGTGACCTTGACATATTTTTGTCAGGTCACCAGGCCTGTAAAGTTGAAAGAGGTGATCTTATTATGGCAAGGTGTAGTTTTGGCCTCAATGGCAAAGAGAATTGAGCTTCCAGATCAAAATTGCACTTGATTATATCATACATAAAACTATTTGGTGACTTAATTATTGGGTCACAGTGACCCAGTGATTATGGAGTTTGGCACTTGTCCAAGTTTTGTTTTTGTACAACAACTCAAAAAGTTATAACCCTACTTGAACAATCAGACCATATATATGGAAAGCTGGATACAGGGCTCACATTTTGAATGTAAACAATCTTTTAATTTGGGTTGAAGGTCAAGGTCAAGTGGTCATCTCATGAATGCTCTGCACCACCCAGTTTTTCATTGAGGCCCCATAACCTTTTGTACGTATAAAGTGTAGGAAAATCTATGTTGACATCAATTTTAGTGGCGCCCTCTGTATTGTTATGTAATATATGGGTCAAGCATCCTTAATTTTTTATGGATCTTCACAAAATTAAGTGGACTTGTTGAAGAAGTCAAAATATTGGTTGCTTATGATACCCGTGGCACCTATACTTTGATGGAAATTCTGAGTTAAAATGTCTTGAAGGGTTCAAAATTCCAAATTTTGAAAAGTATTTGAATTAGACATCCCAAATTTATAGGATATATACATGTATGTAGATCATGTCCAATGCTAATTTGTTATATAAGATCAGTGACCTTGACCTATTTTCGATAGGTCACTAGACCTATTATGTTGGAAGAGGTGATTTTGTAATAGTAGGCTTGGTCATCAATGACAAAGAAACTTGAGCCTCTAGATCAAAACTGCACTTGAGAACATAGTATATAAAACTCTACTTGGTAACCTACTTTTTGGTTCACCTTGACCCAATAACTGTGTGACCTTGACATATTTATCAAGGTCATTAAGCTAGTAAAAAAGGTCAGTTACTTCAGTATGTTGATAAAGAATAAGGCTAATGAAACCAAATGTACCACAAATGTGTATCATGTGGAAGTTTGATATTGCATGATATGGATGACCTTGATTAATTTTCAATTAAATTTTAAAGGTCATGGAGGGAATACATGTCAGGAAATGATTGTGTTATGGTTGTGGTCAGCAGAGCATTAGGCCCATGGGCCTCCTGTTGACGAATTTTTATGTATTGAGGATATTTTCAACTTCTATAAAACCATCACTGAGATTGTTCTGAAACTTGGTAGAAGTGTACTTTTGGGAGAAGTAAATCAGGTTGTTCAGAAAGTAGTGATACTATGGATCCCTGATTTTTTACCAATTTTTAAATTCTGGTACTTCTCGGTTATTTTTGTTGATTACTATCTAAGTCAGTGGGGATTGCAATGGAAATTCGCGTTTCAACTTCATCTGCAAAACCAGAGACCATATTCACTTCAAAACTGTGATCCAGATTCACTTCAAACTTGATGGGAATGTACCTGAGGTGGGTGTCTACCAAGTTCTTTTTTTCTTCAAATGGTCATGCTTCATTGATTTTCTAAATTATTTTTTAAATTAAGTTTTTGGCAAAATCTTAATCTTCTCTGAAATCACTCAACTCAGCCAATTGTTTATAATTAGTAATTGCAAGGAAAACTTCTAGGACCCCCAGACCTTAATTTCTTCAACAGATGGTGCTGCATTTTTTTTTCTACTTTTTTATTGATTTTTGTGTTTTAAGGCCATTTTCAACTTCTGCAAAACTGTAATTAAGAACATAGTGGTTATGTAGCTCGATAGATGGGAAAACAAAGTTGTGCACTAAGCAGTGATACTGTGGATCCCTGATTTTTAACAAATTTTTTAATCTGGGTTCTTGTCAGTTAATGTATGCATTCCTTTTGATTACTTTGCAAGTTAGTAGGGATTGCTGTGAAAATTCAAATTTTCAACATCTCCAAAACTGTAAACCAAATTAATTTCAAATTTTGGGGGAGGAGGGGATGATGAATCTTAGGTGGGTCTCTACCAAGTTTGTTCAGATGGTCATGCTTCAGTGATTTTTAGTTGTTTTTTTTTTTTTTCTGTTTTGTTTAATCGTAAGAAATCTTCTCAGAAACCCCTCAGCCAATTGCTTTGAAATTTCATGGAAACACTTTTGGGGACCCTGAAACCTTAATTGGTTCAACAGGTTTTGCTGCACTTTTTTGTATTTTTCGTCATTTTTTGTGTGTTTTTCCCATTTTTGACTTTTACAAAACCTTCTCTCAGAAACTTTGGGGAAATGTAGGCTGTGGAAGAATAAATCAATGAGATGAAGAAGGACATACAACAACAGGGGTTGGTGAGTTTTTTTCTTTTTTTTTGTGGGGGGGGGGGTGATTAGCCATCAAAATAGCATTACTTTACTAGTCCCTGATGACAGACTTGCATGTGCACCTACGAACAATTTGTACGGAATTATACGAGGCAATCACAGCCTTAGACCAAGCCACAGCAAGTGATATTAAACAAATTACATGTATAAAGTGCCAATGATGATGCTGTAGCAGGATATACAGTGTACCTTGTATATTCAGAAGTGGGTGAAGTCTGGTTAACCTGAAAACCAGAAGTGCTCAATGGTTACCTGTGGCTTATACTACTCCAATTAAGAAAAGGTGTGTCGCTTCAAGAATTGCCTCCATGTGAAAGGGCGTGTAACTGATCCTGGTAACATAGCTGCCGATGAATTAGCTAATCAAGGTGCTAGTCAGTATGTTTTTAAGCTCCCTAGGAATAAGGTTCCAGCACAGACATCTGTAAACTTAATATACCCAATGGTACAGGTGAGATAGTATCAGAGAAAACACATGCACCTGTCGCGGCAGACAGAAGAACTGACACCTGTACATGTGACACTTAATTTAAATAGTGATATGCCTGCAAGTACAAGTTCAGACTTAGTGCACACAGCTGACTAAATTAAGGCTATGGTAATAGATATGTATATAGTTGACAGTGTTATTAATAAATACCATGTGATTGAAGCCTATGAGACTGAACCATCCATTGGTGAAACTGAACAATCTAATGGTGTCTGCAATGGTGTTAGAGCCTCTAGCAACATTCAACCTGAGGATGCGGTACAAGTCACAGAAGCAGACAGTAAGGAGGGTCCTGTACCTAGTCCCTCCCAGACCATACACATTATGTCAACTTGTCCTGTACCTAGTCCCTCCCAGACCATACACATTATGTCAACTTGTCCTGTACCTAGTCCCTCCCAGGCCATACACATTACGTCAACTTGTCCTGTACCTATTCCCTCACAGGTCATACACATTACGTCAACTTGTCCTGTACCTAGTCTCTTCCATGCCATACACATTACGTCAACTTGGCCTGTACCTATTCGCTCCCAGGCCATACACATTACGTCAACTTGTCCTGTACCTAGTCCCTCCCAGACCATACACATTACGTCAACTTGTCCTGTACCTAGTCCCTCCCGAGCCATACACATTACATCAACTTGTCCTGTACTTAGTCCCTCCCATGCCATACACATTACGTGAACTTGTCCTGTACCTAGTCCCTCCCATGCCATACACATTACGTCAACTTGTCCTGTACCTAGTCTCTCCCAGGCCATACACATTACGTCAACTTGTCCTGTACCTAGTCTCTCCCAGACCATACACATTACGTCAACTTGTCCTGTCCCTAGTCCCTCCCAGGCCATACACATTACGTCAACTTGTCCTGTACCTAGTCTCTCCCAGGCCATACACATTACGTCAACTTGTCCTGTACCTAGTCTCTCCCAGGCCATACACATTACGTCAACTTGTCCGTACCTAGTCTCTCCCAGGCCATACACATTACATCAACTTGTCCTGTACCTAGTCCCTCCCAGGCCATACACATTACGTCAACTTGTCCTGTACATAGTGCTATACACAATACTCCTGGCGCATCAGAGACACATGTTGACAATCTGTATTTACAATCTGAATCTGAAACTCCAGTCTTCTGACCTTCCAGTTTTACTTCATGCAATATGCATAAACAACTTTTATACCTGGGTGAATACAAATCAACTATGAGAGAAATCAAACAGAACCTTGTAAAGAGAGTGCTTGAGAGTGGCTGAGAGATCACAGGCCTGAAATGTCAGCTCCTACAAAAGGATCTCGATGTTGCGTGTAAGGAGGTTCATGACCTGAAAGCACAATTGAAATCAAAATCGTCTGTCAAGTGCAAGCACTTGAATCTAAACTGAAAACACTACAGGAGAAAGTTATGGAGGTAAACGGCCTCAAGGCATGATTGACATGGGAGCAACCTCAGCAACTTATGTGAGAAAATTCCTGTTGAAAGGGTTGCTGTCAAATTCTCCAACCATATATAAGGAATTAATAGAAAATCATGTAACAAGCTGCACGAGGTGAACTAGGCCAATTTACTGTCCTGCTTGACATACTGCCTCTCAGACAGCCAAGTATTGGCAAAGGCTTCATATACTTGAGCCATCTAAACTTGTTTGTAAGCCTATAGGCAAACTCAATTATTAGAAACTGATAACTGGGCACTTCTTATGGGAAAATTGTGGAATAATTTTGGATTTGAGAATATTGTTGAGAGATAAATTGTTTTCACCAATTTTCACAATCTTAGTGATCCCGATAAATTCATTTTCCTGATGTCTTACAATTCTGGTGAATCTGAAAACCTTAAATTGGTTTTGGACTTCATAAATGCATCATTTCAACAGCATATTAATTGATGTTTTATTTGTAATTTAGGATTCTATAGTTGGCCTTTGTTCCATTTAAGTATATTCCGTTTCCCTGTGCTGACTCATATTGCCTCTTTTTTGCTGCCACCTGTTGGCAACCCTTGTAATTATTATTTATTTCTTATTATCTGGGTCACTGAGCAGCCCGTGGTGGGCCTGCGGGCTGGCCACTATGTTTTTAGTGGTTTAATTGGTTTTAATATGAACGTATGTACTGGTATATATCTTAGCTCTGTATTTCTTATTACCCCTTGGCCAATTATAGGCCGAAGGGATATTGTCGCCATCCAAATCTCCGTCATTGATACATGTACTAGGTTTATTATTATTTATCAAGAGAGTTACATGGATACTGGTTTTATTGTTTACCAAAATAGTACACAGATACTAGATTTAATATTGTTAAGGATAGTACATGGACACTAGGGTTAAAATTTTCATCAAGATAGCACATATTGGGCACTAGATTCACTATTGTTTAAGTTTATTGTTTTTCGCTTCACCAATGATGAAAACTGAAAGTGAAAGACAGTTTGAGGGAAAAATGACAATCTGATCAATATGTAGAAGTTGCGACATTATACACGTGTATATGTGGACTCAAGCCAGTATACATGTGTATATGTGGACTCAAGCCAGTATACACGTGTATATGTGGACTCAAGCCAGTAACCACTGAAGTTGGGATCTAAGTACGCTGTATACATATACGCAGACTCAGCACTTCAAATAAAGAACACAGCTAAAGACCTGAGTTAACATGTAGGTCTCCTAAAATTTGAAGGTGGTAGCATATGGGTAACCTTTTATAACTTTTCTGTAAAAGAAAAGTATTTGTGGTGAACTAAGCAAAGTTCTCCAGAAAATGAAATGTGGGAACCTTCAGGCAGCCGAAACAATAGGTTGCCACTTATTTTCAGCCCTGACGACTCATATGGTTACCATGGCAACCATATGATAAACACAGTTCCTCTATAAAGAGTTAGGTGGATAGTGTAGTGGTGTCAAAATTCACCTAGAATTATTTATTCAAGCCTTAGCAGATAGTTTTCAGGATTCTCTCTCATTGTACATGTTCATTATAATTTACCTGTACCGGCCACTGTTGCTACAAAATGAAATCTGGTATAGGAAGGAACATAGGTCCAATGGCTATTTTGTTATAAAAAACTTATTAATCTTGTTTAGGGAAAATTTATATACATGTAAGCGCAAGTCCAGACATTAATTGTTCACAAAAGTCTGCCGAGATTGTCAAAGACAGGGAGTAAAGGTGCCATATAATAGCCCAGGCCGGAAAGTATCAAAGGGTCAAAATCAAATAAATCATACTTTCTGGAGTTCATACACAACTAAAAGCCACAAATACAGAAAGGCTTTCAACTGCATGGACAACATATGAATCTTCCGTCTGGTTTTCATTCAGAAAAAGATAAAAAAAAAAGTTGAAGAAGAAAAGAGAATAAAGTGGAAGACATTCAAAGTAAAGCAGTTTAAAGGCCAAAGTATTAACTCATTCCATACTGTGGTCACAGGTCTTGGTCAGTGGTTCTGGCACTGCCTGGCAAGTCATGCTGCAGCTGCCCTTGTGGCAGCTGCAGCATGACTTGCCCTGCAGTGCCAGAACCACTGACTTAAGACTGTAGGCATGTTGGGACTTGAACGAAAGCTCTTTTCATGAAGAATTTAAAGATGCAATTGTCGTCTTAAACCTAGGTAAATATACAGAAAAATCAGGGACTGGTATGGAATGAGTTAAACATGTCCATGGTAATACAGTGAGAACAAAAGTTTGGCTCGTTTCACTTATTGTGACATTATTATGATGATTCTATATTTAAATTCCCCATGAAAAGACATTTGATGAAAACATGACAGTGTTTCAAAGGAAAATGGTCTGCATGTGAGTCAACAACTTTGTGTGCATTACAGAGGAAAAGCTGTGAATGGCCTATGTGTAAATTACATTGTAGTACTGACAGGGACTTAAACATCAATTTGGGTGAATTGCGTGGCACAAAAATAAGGACTTTATCATCAACACAAATAACTTTTTCATTTCTTTTCTTTTTCAAAGGAATATTTTTGTCCAGTAAGGCTGGTGCAAGTGTGCTGGATATCAAGAAGGTTTTCCAGTTTCCTGTGCATGTAAATAAATCAATTTTCCCAGTTTCCTGTGGATGTAAATAAATCAATTTTCCCAGTTTCCTGTGGATGTAATAAATCAATGTATAAAAAGTCCTCTAATTCAGTGCTACAGTGTAACAGGCTCCTACCCTGACATGTGATTAGTATACATGCATATGTACATGTACATGTATGTAAACACGCACACACACAATTTTTTTTTCTTTTTGTGAGGGGTTGGGGTTGGGAATGGTGGTACACAGAATTTTACTTTAAAGGAATAAAAATATGGAAAGAAAAAGATCAGCAGATGTAACTGTTTTCCCTGTGGCCAAACTTTGGTTGAAGGCGACTGTTTTCATGTCAACATCAAGTATAGACATGCTGTTTCACCAAACAACCATTGCTATGCAGCTATGCAGTTTTATCGGCCCAAGTTAACCCTCCAGACAAGTTGAAATAAAATGCTGTGTGTGAGTTAACTTTATTGGGCTTTTTCAGTAGGGTGCGGTCAGCTTACTAGAACCACACATATATTTTTGTTAGGTCTTGGGCAACTTGGACATTTGCTCAAACATGTTTAAAATTGATGTTCTTTCCCCTTTTACACATTACGTCCTTTGACATCAGTTTAATTGGTTACCTGGGCACAGCCGGAGGCACTTGTTAGTAGTAAACTTTTACAGGAAATAATGAATAGAAGTTCACTGGTGTTGTTACTTTTAACTTTGAATGACCTTCAAGGTCTCGGGGTCAAACATGAGTTAATGACAGTGTAAGAATGATTACTTGAAAATGGAAAGAGCTTCTCAAAGGAATTTGGTACATTCCTTCCTCTTATGGAGTGCTTAGATACACTACCAAACTCAAAAGCCTTGGAAAGTGCCAACTTTCATTGGAAGATCCTGTTCCCACTGGAAATTCCATCTAATAGGCTGATAAAGTCATGGGAAAGACTTGGA
>OZ026617.1:17547992-17690492 GCA_964020975.1 Hermodice carunculata | reverse complement strand
GTCTCTCAAGACAGTGATCCTTCATGAGAAGTATATATAATATGAATACTACTGAGCAAAGTGTCCTGAAAAGTGGTCTTTCAAGACAGGTTGCCTCTCATTGGAGTGGTCTCTCAAGAGAGTGACCACTGTATGGATTTAACATACTGGAATTTCGGGACAGAACAAAATAAAATGATGTACCAATAACTCAGCCCCATCCCTGTTATCAGTTTCATAAATAGACTTCCCATGGGTGTAAGTATAAACTTTTTTGCAAGAAATTTGTGACTTCAAATTTCAAATACACCCATATAATGGCAGGTGTTCACAGCATGGACCAGTGGTTGATGCACTGGTGGTCTTATCAGGCTTGTCATGGGTACTGAGATGATAATTGATCCCAGTAAGCTTTGGTAGTTTCTGTGTGCAGGACAGAACATTAAGAAAACAGCTATGCCCAACATTTTGGATCTTATTACACTTGTCTCTCTGATTACTGTAAATTGCTTTAAGTTTGCTGCACCCTTATTTTCTCTTATTTCGCTGATGGCACAAAACCGTGAACACCCCCCCCCCCCCCCAGTGAAATGGTATTTTATCATTGTTTGAGTAGGAATTATATCCAAAACAGTGACATGTCAAAAATACAAAAACAGTGAAAATTATCACAGGTGAAAATAAAGCAATTTACAGTATTTATATCCTGCCTTGCAGGGACCCTGTGGATGGTCAGAATGGACAGACAAGATTGCGTTTTTGTAAAGTTGTTGCACTGACATGGTGGGTTGGGTGCTAATCTTTACCAGGAAATGGTTTGCTGTACAGTGGGCTCTTTGGCAAAATGTATTTTGTTTATGACACAGATACAGCAAATATGCTGAAAAAAATGCAAGCACTTTACATGTACTTATATTAATCTAGCTTATAAATTTTTAGGGAACCCAAAGTGCCTTTTTATACCAGCCTTTTTTCATTCACATAAAGTACAAAACTAGAAAACATTAGCTTCAAAGCAAATCTGTCTGTGTGCCTTCAAAAGTTGTAAATATTAAATGCTACAGCTTTTGTCCTTTGGGACTTCACATTCCATTACGCTTATGGCTACATGGAAATTTCAAAGTCCAAATGACCATGAACTTTTACCTTTAGAGGTCACATGTAAATTACGAACATGTGCAGTGTTGCAATACCTACAATTTGAGCCAACATGACTGATATTGGATGAAAATTGACCATGTTATAGCTAAATGAAAATACAAAGGCCCAAATGACCTGGACTTTTGACCTTTAGCAGAGATGCCAACTGTTCCTCATCATCAAGGGCAATCCCAGAAATTAGCTGAATTTTTCACCAATTTACAGTGTGTGTCCCTCTTCAAAATGGAGTGCTTGCTGCTACTTTCTTTGTTAATTATTTGAGTCCCTGATGGACTTGACTATTTGTCCCTTAAATGACACTTTGAATGTTGGCATCCCTGCTTTAGAGGCAACATGTATATTGCAAAAATGTACAGTGTTACAATATTAAGTCCAACATGAACTAAATCAGATGAAAATTGACAAAGTTATGGCTAGATGAAAATTTCAAAGGGCCAAATCACCTTGACCTTTGGAGGTTACATAATATTACAAAAATGTTTAGTGTAGCAATGCATACAGTTTGAGTCCAATATGATTAAAATTGGATGAAAATTGACAGTTATGGCTGGATAAAAATTTAGTGTCAAACAAGGAGAATCATTTTCTGCAGGGACAGAATTGAGAATCATAACAAAAGGCACACATTAAAAAATCCATGAATCTCATTATGCACATGCGCTTTTTATTTTCATTTTTACCTTTTAAATTCCAGCCATGATCTATGAAATACTTCAATCAAATATCAAGTCTTACTAGATTATGTTTAGGCTGCTACTGATGACTTTCATTCTATAAGAAATACAAGACTCACTAAAAGTGAAATCTGGCCTTGTGTAATTAATGACACAACTGCAATTGGAAAACATGGTATACTGTTGGATCCATCTGGACCCACAGGGTACAGTACCTTGTTTTTAACAACTCTCTATTTCACATCTGCTCAAACACATATTTTTCAGATCTCATGAGGAGATGGAGTGCATGTGTTTGACAGAACTTTGAAGTTGATTTTTAAATTTATAGAAAACACCCCCCCCCCCCCAATCCCAAAATGTGTCCATCACAGGATGTCTAGACCTGCAATTGATCATAAATTGCCTTATGTTGCTGAGTATAGGTAATGTGACTGGATTTCAGTCATAGTACATTATTGTTACAAGACTTAAATATTGTAAACACTATTAATTTTGCATGTATGTGATTTTGTCAAATTCTTGTTTAATGTTCATGAAAGAATTGAATTTTGCAAAATTGCCCCTCCTCATAATAATAGTGTTGGGTTCCTGACCTGAAGATACAAGTTTACCCCTTCTCATATGTGTAAAGAGTAAGAGTGGGGGTGGGGTGGGTGAGTGGCAGAAGAAGGTAATGTCCTGGCACTGTGGTATCCGTCAGTGGAGGCAGTCTGTGTTTCGTAAGGCACACAGCCATGGAGGCCTGCTTACCACTCTACCAACCCAGCAAGTTTCTCAATGGGGGCAGAGTGTTGATGTTTGCACAGCTGCTGTGTGGTCAGTACAGTAGTGGAGTTCCCAAGTTGCTCAGGCAGTGTTGGCATGGTTTCTGCCCTGCCTGATGGGCCTTACTGCATTCATTGATTATCAGTACAGGCAGGCTCATGCAGCCAGCACTCCCTTCTCTGCTAAAGGATCCAACAGCTTTGGTGATTCAGAAGCCCGCAGGCAACCTGATACCAGTAAGATTAGCATGGATAAGGGCCAAGGGTGAATTCCCGCTGACTTACCAGTGGTTTGACGCCACACTGACCCAGCCAGTTGGAGGGGGCAATGCACCAACCCTACCCTGTGCACATCCATGCATGAAGACATGAAGCAAAACTTTTAAGTTTTGATTGTTGTTTCAAAAACAGCTTTCTGATAGTAATTAGTGTTCACTGCCCACATAAGACAGATGCCCACTTAGCAGAGGGTCCTTTAACATAAAAAATATAATACATATAGAAAACAAATGACCAAAGAAAAGTGCCCTCCAAAGACAGGTGCTTATGTTGGGGAAGTGCACACTCTTACAGATTTTGATGTGTTCACATATGTAATTGTATGTACATGTACATGAACCACTTCCACAAAGAGCCTGCATATCTTTTGAAGACCAGTATTGTTAAAGATTTTGTGTCCTTACTTCCATGTTACAGTACTAGTGGGAACTGCAGTTTAAAACTGCTGCCATGAGCGACCACATGAACCTGCCTTTTACAATCACACTTCTTGGACACTGAATTTTATATTCTTTATTAATTAAGTTTGACACCACCTGGTGTTTGTGACCACTTTTGCCTGGCCAATGGGGTGGTCTTCACTTGCAAAAAAAAAAAAAAAAGACAAAAAAAGGTCAATTGCAGGTACTATTATATTTTACCTCTAATCACAGACCACCTGTTTTCAGAGACCTCTGACCTACCCTAGTGGGAAGTTTTCTCAACTTGGGACAGATGTGTGTGTGTGTTTGTGTGTACTTTATGTATAAATTATTTTATGTGTGTGTGTGAATCGACAGAAAAGCATCAAATTCGTGTCTTTTCGTCAGAAATAAAGTACATGTGATTAGTATTTTCACTAAAAATTCAATTCTGAGCATATGAATTGTCCACTTTAGTACCGACTACCAATTAAAAGGGCATATGCTTGAAATTTGCCATGTCTGCTGCTGGTACTGTAACGTATGATTTACACAGCAAATGTTTTCCTAATCTCTCTGAATGAAAAATACTAGGCAGCCATAGATATGTGTGTGTAAATTTGTGTACTAAATGAAACGAAAATGTGGAATTTATGAAAATCTGCTGAATATTTATCCTTGAAATATTTTGTCTGTCATAATTGCACATCACCATTTCCTTTACATTTCAAGTTTTGAGCAAGAATATACAAATATCAGTATCCATAGTCATGGATATAAGCACCCTACGCAGAGTGCATTTGGGTGTCTGACAAGATCTCAGTTTCATGTGGCATTTATATTTTAGAGTATATATGTTTGAGGCAAAATATTTTAGATATGATGGGGAAAAAAGAGCAATTTGATATTACGGATTTAAATCTACAGAACATTGGTAAATGCAACCAAGTCATTTCTGTCACAATCATTTTTGTTACATTAACATTATAACGAAATAACAAAAGATCAATGAAAAGGGTATAAACTCTTTTTGTTTTGCATATGCTGCTGGTTTGCACCCTCTATTTTCCGCTGTGTTGTGTTATATTGATCAGAAATAACTTTGCAATTTCTGTCACATTACACGACAGGAGGCTTGTACTGTTAAAAATTGAGAAAAGATGAAGGTTTGCTGGGTTGCTCTTCGCAGGGAAAGATTAGAATAGCCAGCCTTGGATGTCTGTGACATAAATTGTGTTTAAATACACTTAAATAACATGCGTGCTAGTCTATTCATGTGTTCAGTGAAACAGAATCCCCATCAGGGTATCAAACCCACATATCTTTAAACATGTCAAGTGTTTTCATTAAGTTTGGGTGCCAACGCAAACATTTTGTTTTTCCTAGAATTCTTTCTTTCTCTTTTCTTTCTTTCTTTCTTTCTTTCTTTCTTTCTTTCTTTCTTTTTCTTTCATTTCTTTCTTTTTCAATAGAGGCATCCAATGAACTATGAACCAAAGTTGCAGGATTTTAATTTTTGCAAAAATTAGGTGAATATGCAAAATTTAAATTTATGGGTTTGTGACATAGCTGCATCCAATGAAAAATGACCCACAATTGTACAATTTTAATTTATTCAAATAAGATGCATAGAAGAAATTTAAATCTTTGAATAACTTCAAAACTATTATACATAGCGGTGCCATTCCAACTTATATTTGTAGGTATATGACATAACCGCATCCAATGAACCATAAACCAAAGTTGCAGGCTTTTAACTTATGCAAATGCACAAAATTAAAGTCTTAAATCACTTCAAAACTATCACAGATAGTAGTGTCATTCAAACTTCACTTTATAAGTTTGTGACATGGCCACATCCAGTAAACCAATGACCAAAGTTGTAGCATTCTAATTTATGGAAATTAGCGTAATACACAAAATATAGTTTATGTTGAACAATGGCAAAGTAAAGCATTTCAAACTGTTCTCATTTTGAAGGCACCCAGACAGATTTGCTGTCAAGCAAATCTTCTTTTCTAGTTTATCTTATGCTTCTTACTTGCCTATGAAGCAGACCCTAAATTTTGGGGGCACAAGGTACAGTTGCAGAAGTTACCCTATCATGACAGTGTAACAAAAATATGCGCTTTGTTGCTGCAAAAGTATTTATTTGCTTAAAAGCAGACCAGGACCAGGTTTCTTATAAATACTTCAGAGTCCAGACAAATAGATAATGAACAACACTGAGGCTACCCTCCCTACCCCCCCCCCCTCGAGATTCAGGGCTTGGAATATACTCCTATACCACGTTTTTTCATAACTTCATTAAGTACTTATGAGCACTTGTAAACAACAACAACTGGGAATGGCTGTTAACATAACTACCTTTCTCATTTCTTCCTGGTTGACTTCTGAAATTATAGTTTAAGCATTTCCTATGTTTTAAGTTCCAGTCATAAAATTGAGAACAGGTATGCACATCCCAGTAAGGGCATGGGAATCACAAGATTTTTACCATTAATTAGTAGCTTGCCCATAGGATGTGATGACAGTGAATTCCAAATAAAGTTATCATATCATAACTTTGAGTTTATATCACTCAGTTGATAAAGTGATCAGTAACATATTATTTTGAGTACAGGACCAAACACCGTGCATGATTAGACTGATGCGTCCCCAATGATACCAGTAAATAGTGCCTGCTGGAACATGCAGCATGCTGATTGGTCACTGCTAATTGAAGGCAGATCAGGGGTTACAGCTGTCAATCTTGCACTTCCATGTCTAGTCTGAGAGATAATGAATGATAACTGAGAAGGCCCCCTGGAGATCAAAAGCTTGGAATACCTCCCCATACCAAGTCCTTTCATAGTTTCTTGAAGGAATCTGCACATGTATACTAATTGACTCTTGTAAACAAAAGAAACTGGGAATGACTGGGAATATCACTTACTTTCTCAGTTGTTCAAGGCTGCCACATGAACAGCTGAAACTGGGAATTTATGAATATACAAGGACTTTCTCAGGTTGTTCCAGGTAGCTTTCAGACCCAAACTTGAAAGTGTTTTCTTGTAGGTTTTTCCAAGTCTTTCCCATGACTTTATCAGCCTATTAGATGGAATTTCCAGTGGGAACAGGATCTTCCAATGAAAGTTGGCACTTTCCAAGGCTTTTGAGTTTGGTAGTGATACATGTATGATTACTGTAAATTGCTTTAATTTCGCTGTATTCTTATTTTCGCTTATTTCGCTGATGGCACAAAACCATGAAAATAAAAACACAGTGAAATAGTATTTTAACATTGTTTGAATGGGAATTATGTCCAAAACAGTGAAATTGAAACTACAGTGAAATGTCAAAAATACAAAAACCGTGAACATTTTACACGTGAAAATAAAGCAATTTACAGTATTTGAGTAACCTTTCGCTGCTTTGACAATTACAACCAAATTTTGGCGCATGGAGTTATCGCATGAAATTGCACGTGGAAGTGTTCCATCTTCACAATGTCAAGGCCTCTGACCAGAGCCATGAGTAGAGTCGATGAGGATTAGGAGTTTCTTGGCCACTGGGTATTGAGGGGGTAGATTGGCTGCTGTGTAAACAATAAAAAAAAACACTGCTGTGGGCAAGTTTCAATGTAAATTAACTCTATTTTCACAGTAGCTGTATTTTTGTAGATTTGCGTGAAAATGAAAAGACAATAAATCTGCCATGGAAACTTGTAAAAATGCTGTGGAAAAAATTTCATATGTTTATAGCTATTACATGTATGTCAAACGTAGCAAATCTAAGATTTTATACGATGCCTGAGGTAAAAAAGCACAAAAAATTGCACACCTTCAAAGTACATGTATATTTAATACATCCATGGTACACATCTGTCCATTAAATGTTTCCTATGCATTCTCAACAGCTTTCACACAAATGGGCTTCAAAGAGAAAAGGAGATCATAATATTGTTTGGCACAAATGACTATTTATGTCATTAACCTATGAGAGTGCCTTATACCTGTCACAGGAGTCTGCCAAGGTGCAACCCCCCTGGGACTTCAAGCTGGCCTCAACGTCCCAGGTGGCACCCCCTGGCAGACTTATTGTGACAGGGAAAGGGCACTTCCCTTACAACTACCAGCTCTACATCACGGCCAGTCAATATCTCTGTGACATCCCCCACCCTACCCCCACCATACAATTTATTCATGCAGCAAACAGTCAATCCAGTGTAAATAAACTATACTGTCACTGTTTCTGTCGGGAAGTGTTTTTCTTTGCCCACGGTTAGTCTTTGGGCCACTTTTGTAGTACTTTGTATGTTTATACAGAATATATAGGTAACTTGGCAAAGCGAAAAAATGGAGATTTTCATGCGTAACAGATGTGAAGTGTTTATGATCAGGACAGAGAATTTCCAGGTATGTATCTGGTATTTAAGTAAAATCTATGGCACGTGTGGCCCTTCAGTAGACTCTGGGAGTGGTCATTGCTCGATCCAGCAATGCTGAAATGGAGGTGTAAACACAGATGAGGAACAGACCTATACTCAGGGATAGTGGTTATAAATTGATACCTGGAACTACTACATTTACACACGTTACCTTCTATATACATGATATGTACACCAGCATGATCTGGACAGGTTTTTCTTACCTGCATCACACCTGTTAACTACTGGCCCTGAGCAGTTGCCAACCATATAATTCACGAGAATTGTTACTTCCCATATCCCATAAATCTTAGACAAGTAATTTTCAAAAAGGGCAAATAAAAAACTAGTTAAATACTTGCCCTGCAGAAGCTTACTGAAAAGTCCAAATTTGCTTCAACAAGTAAAATTTGAATGATGGTCAATTTAAGGGCAATTAAAATTACAAAAGCACCTGCTTGGAAGAGGACGTCTAACAAATTAGCATGTCCTCTCCCTTTTACGCAGCTTTCGTTGACTAATGGCCTGTTTATACCTGATGCTTTAACTTCAAGTGATTTGCTCATGAAAATATATTTTAGAGTTTTCAGCAATACCATAAAATGGTTCCCAGGGCTTCATGAAAAATTGACTAGAAGCCAACTTATAGACTGTGTTCTAATAATGAATACAACTGATGAAGTTCCTGTGACCCGCTTTGAAACATCTTGCATATAGCTGCCACTACAGTTCCTGACATCATTTAAAAAATTTTGTGAACCAGGTCAAAGGACTGAGCCTTTTTCTTTCTTTGAAAATGAGGCAAGTCATGTTGGTGCCAGTTCATGCCACCTACAATATTTGTTACCAGTTATATGAAAACCCGCTGGTACTTTCAGACCTGTGTCCACTATCAGGGCAACCTTCTCCACTAAGCTCCAACTTTGATGCAGTGGGGGGCTTGGCACATCCCCAAGTGCTGCTACTTAATTCAAAGCCTAGGGGTGACTTCAGTGTCTGACACAATATTCCTATGCAGGGGCCCACCACCACCAACAACTGGTAGTTTTATGGCATTGTATTTGCATGTTAAGGTAATGCTCACTCTGGAAAAGTCCCATTATATATTTTACATTGCATTCCTTCAACAAATTAATCCTTCTGTTGACGCTAATCACACATATATTTTGGATACTGACCTCTTCAAAATATCCAATTGGGACTAACCCATGGACCAGGCTGTCATTTTTAGCTCAGCTGACTTGTCATCTCAAAAAATCTTCTTCTCTGAAACTGCTCACCCAGTTGCTTTGACATCACACAGGGACACTCCCAGGGACTCCTTGTTCTGAATTTGTTCACCTGGTGGTGCTGTGATTTTTTCCTCAATTTTTTATGACTTTTTGTGTGTTTTCACTCTTTTTGGACTTCTTCTCCAAAACCGTCATTCAGATTAAGCTGAAACTTTGTGGATATGTTCCTCGTGAAAGGGTCAAACACAGTTGTTGACTAGGTGGCACTGCTGTGGATTACTGATTTTTAACAATTTTTTTTTTCATTTCCGGCACTTATTGGTCAATGCAGCTTTCCTATTGATTACAATGTCAGTCAATGGGCATTCTAATGCTAATTCACGTTTTTGACTTTTTCTCCAAAACCGTCATCCAGATTGACTTCAAACTTGGTAGCAATGTACCTTGGGTGGGTTTCTACCAGGTTTGTCCAAATGGTCATGCTCCAGTGAATTTAAGAATTTTTAATGAATTTTTTGTCCTTTTTGGGGGCAAATCTTACAAAATCTTCTTTTCCACAACCGCTCACCCAGTTGCTTTGATATTACATAAGAACACTCCTAGGGACTCCTAGTTCTTAATTTGTTCACCAGGAGGCGCTGCAATTATTTTCAATTTTTTTATGAATTTTTGTGTGTTTTCGTTACTTGTCACTTCTTCTCCTTAACTGTCTCTCAGATTAAGTTGAAACTTTGTAGTATGTTCCTTATAAAAGGGTTAAGCAAAGATGTCCACTAGATAGCACTGCTGTGGATTCCTGAATTTTAACTTTAAAAAAAAAATTTGGGTACTTATTGTTAAATGCACCTTTTCTATTGCTTACTATGCAAGTCAATGTGCATTCTAATGATAATTCACATTTTGGACTTCTCTGAAGAATCTGTGTGTCAGATTGCCTTCAAACTTAGTGGCATTGTGCCTTTTGTAGGTCTCTACCAAGTTTTTTTTCCAAATGGTCACGCTCGGGTGATTTTTGGATTTTTCATTTTTTTCTTCAAAAATCTTTAAAAAGTTGTAATAGGAAAGTTTGCCGTGGGAATTTCTTGTAATGGTTATAACTTAAATAATTCTGGCCAGATTTGTGCCAAATTTGGTAGGGATGTACTTTTTATAAGTGTCTAGCTATTTTGTGCAAATGGTCATGCTCCAGTGATGTTTGGACCTTGACCTCATTCCCAAGGTGACAGGACAACTGACATGAAATATACTGTTCACTTTATAACTTGAGATCTGTTTTGAGTTAGGACCTTGATGTTGCACATGTTAATGTTTCTCTATGAAGGTCATGCTGAGACAGTACATGAATGACCTTGACCTTATTTCTGGGGTCACAGTGCAACATACATGCATGTTACTCTTCACTATAACTTGAGAACTACTTGAACTGGGACCTTGATGTTGCACATGTTTGTCTTAGTGTTCTTCTATAAAGGTCAGATTGACTCGGTACATGTACATGGGTGACCTTGATCCTATCCCGAGTTCACAGAGCTGCAAGTGTGATGAATGTCTAGGTCAGCTGAGCATGGGCTGTTCACACAGCCCTCTTGTTAAAATTGTGGATTCCGCATGCAATGGTTTGTAAATGAGGATAGTATTGGGACGATCTTCGGGGGTTTATAACATATGAAACCATGGTATGCATTTTGCAAATATTTTAGAACATCAATAATGATATGATATATGCTGTGGCCATGATTCACTTTGGTGTCCAAATCAAATGTATTTCTATGCAACTGTCCTGCAGAGCATTGTGCCATGTTAAAAATGGCACCTTCCAAGGTGCATGATACTGCCAGTTCAAGGTACCGTGTAGCATTTTGATTTGTAAATAACAATGATAACTGCTTCAGCCATAACCAAGCAGGCAGATTAAAGTTAAGATAGTAAGTCATGTTTTAAAAGTGCTTTAACAACCATTTGCACTGGTAACCCAGAGAAGGGACACCTAGAACCCAGCGAAATATTGCAATAATGATCAGCGAACAACCGGGCTATGCTGTTTCACCAAACAACTGTGGCTATGCAGCTATGCTGTTTCCCCTGCCGAAGTTAACCCTCCAGACAAGTTGAAATAGAATGCTGTGTTTGAGTTCACCTTACTGCAAGATAACGGCACACCAGGGCCACTTTCTCGATAAAATCTTTCAACCAGGGCTATGCTGTTTTACTGAACAACGCAGCCCAAGTTGACCCTTTTTTTATGTTTCATAAAATATGTTCAGGGTCATGCCTTTTCAGTAGAGTATGGTCTGGTTACTGGAACCACACATATATTTTTGTTAGGCCTTGGGTAACTTGAGCATTTGTTGAAACATGTTTAAAATCTATGTTCTGTCCCCTTTTACACGTTGCCTCCTTTGAAGTCGGTTAAATTTGTTACCTGGGCACAGCTGGAGGCACTTGTAACATACAAGATGGGTCCATTTTTTTGTTCAGAAAATGTGCTGATGGTCGACTTGCAAAAACTGGTTGGATGTCAAATTTTATCTCAGCACTTCACTGCTTTTGTTCAACCACCATAGTGCTCACTGAAAAATTGTATCAGTATGTAAGTACATGTAATGATGATACAGTGTATCAGTATGTAAGTACACGTAATGATACAGTGTATCAGTATGTAAGTACATGTAATGATGATACAGTATATCAGTATGTAAGTACATGTAATGATGATACAGTATATCAGTATGTAAGTACATGTAATGATGATACAGTATATCAGTATGTAAGTACATGTAATGATGATACAGTATATCAGTATGTAAGTACATGTAATGATGATACAGCATATCAGTATGTAAGTACATGTAATGATACAGTGTATCAGTATGTAAGTACACGTAATGATACAGTGTATCAGTATGTAAGTACATGTAATGATGATACAGTATATCAGTATGTAAGTACATGTAATGATGATACAGTATATCAGTATGTAAGTACATGTAATGATGATACAGTATATCAGTATGTAAGTACATGTAATGATGATACAGTATATCAGTATGTAAGTACATGTAATGATGATACAGCATATCAGTATGTAAGTACATGTAATGATACAGTGTATCAGTATGTAAGTACACGTAATGATACAGTGTATCAGTATGTAAGTACATGTAATGATGATACAGTGCTCATTATTATGATACTCAGATACCTGACTGTCACTTCACAATATGAGTTTTGAGGGACAAAAACATCATCTCTTTGGTTGTTTATTTCATTTATCTGACATACTTAGTTATGTGGTACCTTTTATGAGCACAGATAGTGTCACGGTAATGAGTCTTCACTTTAATCATTGCTTTAATTGCTGAAAGTGGCTGTGCATGTTTGATCGGAAATATGGACCAACGGTCATGGCTGGCTACGTTTAAAATGGTTAAATTTCTCTTTAATTTGTACTGTTAATGTAATTATTTTTACTGCTATAAATTTCATAGGCTTTGCATTTCAGGCACTTAATTAAGTTTTAATTTCACTACTTTGGACATAATTCCAATTAAACTTGTAATTACTATGTGAAAGTACTATTTTGTTGTGTTTTTATGTTCATGGTTTAGTGCCATCTCCGAATTTAGTGAAAATAAAACTGCAACTGAGTGAGGTTACGGTAGCCAGACACATTAACTACCTGTTTAGGTAACATGCCTCACGTCAAGATCTTTCTATGGTGCACCAATTAAGGAAAGCTGTTGACTTAATCCTGGGCAGAAAGGGTTAATCCAAGACTGAAAATCGAGCACATGTTTTTCATGTATGATAATGTCTAGTGGTACTATATGTATACACATATACTCAAAATGATTGTGGTAATTCATGCATTAAATGGAGGAAAGGCTTTCTTGTCTGCCATCTGCCCTGCTGTTCAAGTGACATTCTGCCTATGAAGCTAGTTGAGGTCTGGACCAGCAATACCTTCATGTATATCATAGTGAAAGCTTGTGTGGGTGTGGTGTCAATTTCTTTAGCTCTTAGCCACTGGAAGCCTTTATTTGATATAAGTTTTTTATAACCTTGCCCTTATCAACTGACAGGTATTGTCATCATGTCTGTGTATATGTGTGCATCAATCCATCCACCACCTTGGACGACATACACCATTTGAACAAATTGAGCCTCTATTGTAAAACTTTATGTGTTGAAGCATCACATTGGAAACTTGGTTGAGTTTGACATTTAGCCACCTTGACCTATTTTCAAGGTCACCACGGTTCAAATTTTTATTCTGGCCAAGGGGGTCTTTAGGCCATCCGGACCATTATATTTTTGTTCATATTATTTCCTACATTGTGCTATCCAACATATCTAAACCAAATTTTTGAAAAGTTTCTTGAAAAGATGATAGGACATTGGTTGTATTCCTGCACCCTTCAAACTAAAACACACACAAATAAACTGCACACATACAAGTCTATGACACTTGACCGAATGCAATTTGAGCAAACTTACTTTTTTTCCTCACACAAAGATGTCACTCAAGAAACAGGACTCCTAGTCTACATGTACATTCAGCAGCAAAGGGTGAAGACGGCAAGCATGTCGCACAACATTATAGAGATAAGGCAAATAAAGTCTTCTCTGTGGGAGATCTCTGTATTACCCAGTATTATTGTACATGCACATGTATGACAACTTCATCCCATTATTGATAATTGGTTTTGTTTTGCATAATGCAGCTTTGTATGAATATGTAAAGTAGTTGTAACATTAAAAAAAAAAAAAAAAAAAAAAAAAATGGACAATTTCTTACAACAAGGAAGCTCTATGTTGAGCCTGACAGGTACATATATGCAGATCACCTTTTAACCGTTTAACCCCCCCCCCCCCATTGAATTAAGACTGAGTCAACAGATTTCCTTGGCATGGGTTGGGCACTAAGTGCCCAACCCATGCCAAGGAAAGCTGTTGACCTGGGGCATGTGATCTTGATAAACCTCATTTACATTTCTAAGTGAAATTATTTTTCATAACTGTTGAAATTAGTTGAAAACACTGAAGCAGACGACATTTGACCACCAGCCGGTTTAAGGGGGAAAGGGTTGAGTGCCAAATTTTGGAATGAGTCAACAGCTTTTCTGGGCATTGCACCCAATGTGTGCTGACAAAAGCTGTTGACCTGGGATATTTTCTGTGGAACTAGAGGCATGTTGGTACTTATGAAAGGATTTTTTAAGAGGAATATGAATCTGAAATCCTAATGATAATTCAGCAATGGGGACAAGGGTGGCACCCTCATATACCAACTTATTCATGGCAGACCTGGAAGAACAACTTCTCTCCAAACATGCTTTACAACCAACAGTATGGTAGAGATTTATAGATGACATTTTCTGCATGTGGACATATGGAGAAGAAAGTCTGCTGGAATTTGTAGATCACCTCAACTCCAGCCACCCCACCATCAAATTCTCCATTTCCTACAATGACAAAAGCATCAATTTTCTCGACACACAAGTCATTGTAGGTGAATCTAGAAAACTGTACATTAACCTCTACACAAAGCTGACGGACACACACATACCTTTATTTCAATTCAGCGCATCCAAAACACTGCATAGTAGCTGGTCCTTTTGGCCAATTTTTAGGGGTAAAAAGGATATGTACCTGGCCAGCTGATCTTGAAGCAAATGCCAACAAAATCTTAAAGTATTACTCTTTAAGAGGCTATCCCATCCCAGTGCTTCAGGAGACACTGGCAAGGGTCAGGGCTCTGGACCGAGCCCCAATGTTACAATATCAACAGGCTTCTCAAAATACAAACAGGGACAACGACACATTGTTCCTGAGGATATAACCCTGCCTTACCTCCACTCAAGGACATTATGTCCAACGATTCGGGCGCTATTCAGGCCTCAAAATTTGGGAAGCAAGAGAGTTGTATGGGAATCCAGACATGCTGATTACCGGAAGGATAAGTAAGTTAGGTCTAGAATTAACTATCCCCCAACATAACCGCAATCACCAGCCATTACAGGACTTACAGAAGAAAACCCCTGCGACAAAATCAACTGCAGGTATTGCGAAAGAATGGATACCGCAGGGACCACCAAAAGCACATCTACAAGTCGATCCGACAGAAAACCTATAGGAGGCTCTTGCAAACACAATAACCTTGTGTACATGTACCTACTAACATGTGACATTTGCCACAAACAATATGTGGGCCAAACATACTGCCCACTGATGGACAGACTCAGAGAACACGTCTATTACTTCAACAAGTGGGATATGAATCAACCACTAGGCAGACATTTTGCCAGTCAGGATCTCCATGGCCCGGACCTGACAGTCCAAATCCTTGAGCATATGCCAACTCCATCTGAGCTGAAAAAAAAAAAACTGAATCACGCAGACTCGAAAAGGAGCACTTTTGGATCCACTGATTATGCACAATGGAACTTTTCGGTTTGAATGTCTTGGGAAAATAGGCTCACTTGCCAAGTCTTATACCAACTTTTTATTTCCGAAGCCTATTTTCGATGACATGGTTTGTTACACAATGCAACAGAATTTATATTCTGCTTTGTAACGGATCACACTTTTTCCAGAGAAAATATATTATCTCTCTAGGATGTAGAGGGCAAAATTATGCAGGTGAACTCCCCTATACACACTCAAAACTAATGATGATTTACACAGTCCATAACACATGCATGCTATAATATTCAGTAAGAACTCCATCTTACTTAAGCCAAATGCATACTTATACTGCCCTTGGTTACAAGCCTTAACACTCTGGCCACGTGACGTCACACCTGGCTAGAGTCGCGTGTACCTTAGTTTACTGTCCTACGTACATATGGAGTAGACAGTTATTGACTCAAATTTTCATTGAGCATCATAACCCCACCTAACTAACGCTACTAAGGTCAATGTTTACATACCGTATCTAAAGAACAGACGGCATCCGTTAATTCAGTCTCTGATGAGCCCGGCACTGGGCAAAACCGGTCAGACTGTTCCAACATACAAACCGGCACATTTGCCACCGCAGCACTAGGCCGGTTGAACATTGCTAATGATAATTCAGACTAGTTTCACTTTAGTAGATTGACTTTAGATGTGATTGGAACTGAAAGAGTTAAGTCTGATTATTTCCACATCAATTTGATCAGGCCAGGCGTCGATCTTGCACCATCATAGTGTGCAATTGAGAGATTAAGAGTGTTACCGTGCCTCTCTGTAATGTATCCACACTGCTTCTCATAGTCCCAAGTGGCAGGGGAATTACAGCTACTTCTCCACATCCGATCAGAAGCCCTCACGCTTCTCAAGGATTTTATTAAATGTATATGTATTGCATGTATGAGGATGCAAAAGTTACTTATGTGCATATACATTCCGTAACAAATTTTAATATCGGAAATGGAATAAACTTTTGCTACTGGATGTGTGCTGTGACAGCAGCTGTCTGGACATACATGTATATGCCTAAAAATATAACTACAGGTATATACAATCTGGAAGACATGATAGTGGTGCATAAAAAGTTTTCAGAATGGTGCAGAAGCTCTCATAGAGATGGCCCAATGGGATTGGTGCTAAGCAGCAAGCACCCAACGTGCCTTGAGGAAATCTGGCAACTTATGGCTGCTGAACTGTTTCCTGCTCAAATCATCCAAAAGCGACTGGATATAAATTGTCGCCTGCCTTAACATTTTTGCTTATATTTCTCATTTCTAGAAACCATTTTGCCAAGATGTGTATGTAAGACCTTTTATGATATGGCATGCCCTAGGTCAACAGCTTTGCTTGGGATGGCTTGGATGCACAGTACCCAACCCATGCCAAGGAAAGCTGTTGACCCAGTTATACTCTGACCAGGGATGGGTTAATTCTAATGCGGCTTTTTTAGAATTTTTTTTTCAGTAATACTGAAATAAATGAAAAATCATCAAGACAGACAACCAGCAGAGCATTGGTTCAGTTGAAGTGGGAAAAGGTTAAATTCAGCCAAGGATGCCAGATTAATTATATTCCACTGAAAATAGCTGTAGCATATTGTCGTGGGCTAGAGTGTAGTGTTATGTTGTGTAATATAATGTTGTGTAATATAATGTTGTGTAGCATTGTGTTCTGTTGCATAGTATAATGCAGTATTATGTAATGTTGTATAGTGCAGTGTAGTGTTGTATAGCGTAGTGTAGTATGGCATAGTGCAGTCTAGTGTTGTGTAGTGCAGTGTTATATAGTGCAGTGTTGTGCAGTGTAGTGTTGTATAGTGTAGTGTAGTATGGCATAGTGCAGTCTAGTGTTGTATAGTGCAGTGTAGTGTTGTATAGTGTAGTGTAGTATGGCATAGTGCAGTCTAGTGTTGTGTAGTGCAGTGTTGTGCAGTGTAGTGTTGTATAATGGAGTGTAGTATGGCATAGTGCAGTCTAGTGTTGTATAGTGCAGTGTAGTGTTGTATAGTGTAGTGTAGTATGGCATAGTGCAGTCTAGTGTTGTGTAGTGTAGTGTAGCATAATGCAGTGTAGTGTAGTGTAGTGTAGTGTTGGGTAGTGCAGTAATTTTAAGGCAAAAAGGGTCTGAGACCATGTTGCAGTCTGCACCTGTCAAAACTGTTCACACCTTCCTGCAAAACAGAATTTGAGCCATGTTTATGGTTTTATGCACTCAGATGGTTAAGTTGTAAAGCAATTCTCCAAACCAACACTGATTCATGCTATTTTGCCCTTTGCCATTTAAACTGAGAAACATTTGACTGATGATAAGCAGCGCATGAAGATGAAATGGGCAGGAATTACTGACAAGCTATAGAGGGTGACAGATATAGCAAATTAACTCCTTCCACCGCGATAGAAGGCAAATGTGCCCATAGTGTGCTAAGAAAAGCTGTTGACCATGGACATATAATTTGGAATGATCTTTCATGCAAGTTTCATCCAAAATTCTGAAAAATTATCCCTAAATTAGTAAAATACAGTGAGCTGACGACATTTAGATATCAGCAGGAAAAAGCCTCATTAGGGTGGAATGAGTTGTAGCACGTTGACACTTAGACATAGCAAAGCTGTAGGATATCAAAGCTGCTCATGCAGGCTACATATTGTACTTGTTTGGTTTAAACTTATTTTATTTCGTGAACGAAAAAAACTGTTGGGTAGCAGGCAATGCCAATTTGAACCCCTCTACTGATGTTGTACTTCTCTTTGGCCAAAGTGGTAACCCATCTGCGTGTGTCACTTTCTGGCATTACATATAAGGATGCAGTTCTCCTGATTGAGAGGTCAATATTTGTTGCTTCTGTTGGATAACTGTAGCCCTTGAGAAGAGGACATCAATTGTCCTGATGGGGAGGATACATGTAATTGTCCTTGTAGAGATAATAATATAATTGTCCTTGTGAAGAGGACATCAATTGTCCTGATGGGGAGGATACATGTAATTGTCCTTGTAGAGATGATAGTTGTCATTGTGGAGAAGACAGAAACTATCCATAAAGGAGAATACATAAAAAAGTCCTTGTAGAGATAATTTGATAATTATCCTTGTGGAGAGGACATCGAATGCCTTTACAAAGAGGACAGTTGTCCTTATATTTTACGGAAAGGACGAGCATTGTTGTTGATAGGACAATTTAAGTTCTTGTAGAGAAGACAACAATATTGCCTTTATAAAGAGAAGACTTTTTGTGGTGGACAGGAAAGTATTGTTGTCTTTCTAAAGAGCAGAATTGGTAAGTTCTTGTGGAGAGAACAAATTTGTCCTGTTTTGGCACCAGTAAATGAGAGAATTGGCTGCAGCATATAGGTTCCTGTCTTGAGGCAATGTATAATGGGTTCAGCCTATGAGGCAACAATATTTTGTGCTTAAAAAATGAAGGAGATTGTAAAGCTTACTGTATCAGTTCAAGGGAGAAATGCTCCAGTAAAGTGCTTTCACTTGGATCAATATCAAATCATACAAAAATATGAACATCATAGTGCCCTGGTCAGGATTAACTTGGAGCTCTGATATAGCTCTGGCATTGTATGTACTTTTGAACAAATTGAGGACAAAAGGTCAAAAGATAAACGTATCAAAGTAGAACCACAGGAACATGATTCACAATCAGTGAGGTATGTATTTTCGAAAAAGAAAAAAAAAGTCTTACATAGCATGGCAAGGTTAAGTGTCTATGGAGCAGTTATGCTGAGATACATGTAGGGTCTGGTTTTAACACAATTAAGACTCCAGTGTTGGCACTTTACCTAATTTTGTGCTGGAGGCAGCTCATGCACAGAAGAGAACACGGGTCTGAATCAGCCGATACTAAACCAGAATTCATCCCGCTACTTTCCAGTGTAAATATCACCCACCTGTTCTTCTGAAAAATTACAGGAACTGGTGCCAAAGTTGAAGATTTATGACCAAAGAAAATTTCTTGCGACATGATATGGGGACCCTAGGTGTCAGGGAAATGGAAGGTAACCACAGAAATGATGGGTCGTGAGCATCAAAAATGGATTAGACCTGATGAATTTGTTATTGAGCCTGCAGGCGCCAAATCACATGTATAACCTGTACAGATATACATAGGACTGCAGGTAATTTTGAAGACCTTGATATACATGTACATTGGAACACTGGTTATTTTGAACACTGGGTATTTTGAACAGAAGCTGCTTTACAAAGTTTGCATATCAGCCTACATGTAACTTGATTTTTTTTTCAAAGGCAAATGGCTGCAGTTCACCAGTGTTGCTGTCTGTCTTCCATAAAACCTCTGCTCATATAGGTTTTTTTAATTGCTGCCTGAGTGATATTCCAAGTCTATCGGCAGTTGCGTAGACATTTGCTTTCTCTGATGCTATTCTTTTTCTGAGGGTTCCTGTGGATGTGTATGTGTATAACAGGACAAGTGTGAGCCAATATAACAACTGCTTAGGTCAAAATCACCGAGGAACTGTGAACCATGGTGAAGTTTATAGAGATCCTCTGTGACATATCCAAACCCCAGGTCAGCTTTCTCGGTGACATTTTTAAACACAATCAGGTTTTTGCATTGCTTGATGAGTCATGCTGCAGCTGACAAACTGGTAGCTATAGCATGGCAAGCAATGCTTGTTCAGTCTTGTGAAAAGTGACTGAAATTTTGGCACATATACATGTATGTGTAGATGCCCAGTGCCAGTGGTACATGTATTATTGCTTGTTTGCAGACAACTTGTATGTACAAACTGTGTTATTATGCCCTCCCTCAGAAGGAGGGGGGAGCATATATAGCAAATACTTTGTGTGTGTGTGCGTTTTTCCGGGCAGTTTTCACATGACAACTCAAAAAGTTTTTTACATAGGGCTTTCATATGTCCTGTACCAGCTCTCGGACAAGTTTGAAGATGGGTGATCTTGACCCAATTTCCAAGGTCACAGAGCCATTTTAGTTAATTTGGTTTGCATGCAATAACTTGAAAAGTTTTTGATGTAGGGCTTTTATATTGCACATCTTTATTGACCTGCATCAGGTCTCAAACAAGGTTGAAGATGGGTGACTTTGACCCAATACCAAAGGTTACAGAGCCTTTTTAGTGAGTTTGGTTTTCACATGATAACTCAAAATTTTTTTGCTTAGGGCTTTCATACTGCTCATGCTTATAGTCCTGAATAAGATCTCAAACATGTTTGAAGATGGGTGACCTTGACCCAATTCCCAAGGTCACAGAGTTATTAAATTTGTTTTTCACAAGATAACTTAAAAAACTTTTTATTTAGGGCTTGCACATGTTTATAGTCCTCAACAAAGATTCAGATGAGTTTGAAGGTATGTGACCTTGACCCAATTCCCACGGCAACAGAGCCTTTTTAGTGAATTTGGTTTTCATGCAATAACTCAAAAAGTTTCTTGCTTAGGACTTTTATATTGCACATGCTTATAGTCGTCATTAAGGTCTCCAATGAACTCAAAGATGAGTGACCTTGACCTAATTCCCAAGGCCTTAGAGCCATTTTAGTGAAATCATTTGATAACTCAAAAACTTTTTTGCTTACGACTTTTTTATATTGCACATGCTTATAGTCCAGAATAAGGTCTCCAACAAGTTCAAAGATGAGTGATCTTGACCTAATTTCCAAGGTCACAGGGCCATTTTAGTGAATTTGGTTTTCACACGTAAATTAAACACTTTTTTGCTTAGGAATTATATATTGGGCATGCTTATAGTCCTGACTAAGGTCTCAAACAAGTTTGAAGATGGGATACCTTGACCTAATTCCCAAGGTCACAGAGCCACTTTAGTGAATTTGATTTTCATGCAATAACTCAAAATCTTTTTGTTTAAGGCTTTCATATTGAGCATGCTTATATTCCTGAATAAGGTGACAGATGACCTTGACCCAATTCCCAAGGTCATGTTCATCCAGACAGTTTTCCTATGATAACTCAAAAAGTTTGTGACATAATGCTTTCATATTGCACATATTTATTGTCCTGCATCAGGTCTCAGACAAGTTCAAAGATGGGTGACCTTGACCTAGTTCCCAAGGTCACAGAGCCACTTCAGTAAAATTGGTTTTCACACAATAACTTGAAAAGATTTTTGCGTAGGGCTTTCATATTGCACATGCTTATTGGCCTGAATAAGATCTTAGACGTGTTTGAAGATGGGTTACCTTGACTTAATTCCCAAGGTCACAGAGCCATTTTAATGAAGTTGATTTTCACATGATAACTTGAAAAGTTTTTTGCTTAGGGCTATCATATTGCACATGCTTATAGTCTTGAATAAGGTTTCAAACAAGTTCAAAGATGGGTGACCTTGACCAAATTCCCAAGGTCACATATAGCCATTTTAGTGAATTTGGTTTTCACGCCATTACTCAAAAGTTTTTGCTCAGGGCTTTCATATTGCTCATGCTTATAGTCCTGTATGAGGTCTCCCACAAGTTTGAAAGGTGGGTGACCTTGACCCAGTTCCCAAGGCCACAAAACCATTATAGTGCACTTGGTTTTCATGCGAAAACTCGAAATGTTTTTGACTTTGGGCTGTCATATTGATTACAGTCCTACATAAGGTCTTGCACAAGTTTGAAGATGGGTGATCCTGACACAATTCCCAAGGTCACTTAGCTATTTAATGAATTTGGTTTTCATACGATAGCTTGAAAATTTTTTTGCATCGGGATATCTTATTGCACATGCTTATAGTCGGGAGTAAGGTGTTGGACGAGTTTAAAGGTGGGTGACCTTGATCAAATTTCCAAGGTCACGCAGCCATTTTTGTGAATTTGGTTTTCATGTGATAACTTGAAAGGTTTCGTGCATAGGGGTTTCATATTGCACATGCTAATAGTCCTGCATAGGGTCTCAGATGAGTTCAAAGATGGGTAACCTTGACCCAATTCCCAAGGCCACAGAGCCATTTTTGTGAATTTGGTTTTCACACAATAACTTGAAAAGTTTTAACCTAGACTTTCTTATTGCACATAGTTTAAATTCTGCATAAGGTCTGACAGAAGTCCAAAGATGGATCACCTTGCCCTAATTTCCAAGGTTACAGAGCGGGGGGAGGGGCGGAGATGTAGCAAACTTTGATTGCATTTTGATTGGAAATTAACATTCATCTATGTTGATTTCATTGAATTAAATTGGCCAGTTTCTATTTCCTTTTGGATAGATGTATTATCAATATCATTCCTGTTGACAGTAGTTTTTACATGTTGTGCTGTGGCTATAGGGTTATTTCAACCGAGTAGACACAATGTAAATAATCACTATGACTATAGAGCTACTATCCCCTTGTCATGCCTAAAAAACAGTTTCCTTTTAAAAAAAAAGGTCTGGTCTGATTTATAGCGTCAGGATTTCCAAGTTTCCTGTTTTACGTTTGTACTGGGGTAGATTGAGCACCTGTTCTTCCCCCGGGACATGATGCCTTCAGTGCAAGATTGATGACTGCTCCCTATGGGGAGGGGTACTTATATGGATTCTGATCTATGGGGAGTTCCCAACACATAACATGTGTGCAGACACACAGCAAGGCAGAGATAACTGGCCAGGGTTTCATAAGTTTGGGAGAAAATCTCGCTGCTTCATATTTCTGGCAGTACACCATGATATTTTTTTCTTCATCAAATTTGTTATCTTTAATTTGCCATCTTTGCAATGAAGTCTTTTACTTCAGTCAGTATCTGATGTATGGTGTATTTACATTTGACAGATTTAGTTTGCAGCCTTTAACATAACGGCATCAGAAGTCTTGCAATATGAATACTAGATATTTGCAATTTGAAACAATAGTGAGCTTAGGGTGGCATTTTCCTTGCACATGTACCTTGAAATGTGTAAAATATTGAGCAAAAAATGAGCTCAAAATTTTTATTTTATAGATGAGGTAGACACTGAATCTGGTATTTTTAGGGGACAGCCAAAGGCAGGTGCCCTATAGTGATCGCATGTTCCGTCTGTCTATGCCCACATCCAGATCATTTCCTCATGATAACTTGAGAAGTTTTTGATGTAGGGCTTTCATATTGCACAGGATTTTAGTCCTCTATAAGGGCTACCTTAAGTTATAAGATGGGTGACCTTGACCGAATCTCCAAGGTCACAGAGCCACAGTAGTGAATTTGGTGTCCGCATGGTAACTTGAGAAGTTTTTGAGTAAGGGCTTTTATATTGAAAATACTATAGTCCCCTGTAAGAGTTAGGTCAAGTTTGAAGATGGGTGACAGTGAAACAATTCCCAAAGTCACAGAGCCACATTAGTGAATTTGTTGTCGGCATAACTTGAGAAGGTTTCAAGCTATAGGGATTTCATATATTGCACATCATTATAGTTTTCTAGCTATGGGGCCAAGGTGAAGTTCGAACATGAGTGACCTTGACTCAATTTACAGTGTCACACAGCCACAAAACAATTCCCCTTATATTGAGGCCATCCCAAATGCACTGGAAATGTGGCCTTATTAGAGGGGTAAACTTCTGGCATGCAGCAATAGTTCCTGCCCTAGACTGTACCATGATTGTATAGACTGGTCCCCTGAGTGATGCAAGCACCATGAACTATTATATCTACATGTACATGTAGTGTCTTTTGGATACAGTTGTGGTCTACTTTACTACATGCATAAGGTACCGCATCATCCTTCAGCACACTTTGTATAATTGTGACTTTCCATTGGTAGTTCGAGACAGACTTCACAAATTTCCTCTTCCTTGTCTAGTGCTTGGTCAATACTTTTGGTTTCTGTGTGATACCTCAAACTTTATCAAACTGGAATAAAAGCAGCTTAGTAAGACCTTACTTTGGGTTGTTAAGATGGGGGGGGGGGGGGGGCTTGACACATCTCTCTCAATGTAATAGAGTCCCTTTCCTCGAATTGGTATATCTCATGGAAAACCCAGTGGATCTTGATGTACATGGACATGTACATGTAGCTTTGTTGCATTATGTGCCTTGCTTTGAGCCCTACCTTGGTATTGTGGTTACCATGACACATTTACATGTACCAAGGTAACATGATCACTTTTATATGAAATAAGTTTATGTCTGATGTCTCATGAAGGATTTTTTCAGATCTTGATGAAGTGTAGGATTGTATACATTACAAAGACCTAGTTCGGAATTGAAGAAGAGTAACCTTGACCCATTTCGTCAAGGTCACAACATTACGTTCAGAATTTTTTTTATTTCTCAAGAAGGATGTGATGAGTCTTAATGAAACTAGGTAGAATTGCATATGCGGAATGTATACATTCCTTAAACCTACTTGAGATTATGGTTGAGTGACCTTGACTCAGTTCTTGAGATCACAGCATGGCTGTCATGAAATTGGTTTCCTTGCAGTATCTCATGAAGGAATCGATGGATCTTCGTGAAATTGTGCAGGATTGTTTACGCTTGGAAAATTTCCTTAAGGCTTGTAGATGGATGACCTTGATCTGTTTTCAAGGTCATAGGGTCATATGGATGAAATAACAGTTTTCACATGATATCTTAAGAATGATTTGATGGACACAGATGAAACTGTAAATGGTATCATTGTCAGATCTTGCATTGATTGCAGCTGACTGATCTATGCTGCTCTTTTCAAGGTCCAAGGGCTATTTATGTCAAGAAAATGGTCCTGTGTATATAGTTTTCATGTTCTTACAACTTTGTGGCATCCGTATGTTATTGACATAAGCTTGACTCCACACAGTTTGGTCCTCATGCATTAAATCAAAAAGCTTTGGATTGTAAAGGGGTGACCTTGACCCATTGTTCAAGATCACAGCCTCACCTTCATGAAATCAGTAGGCAATGTACTTGAACATGTTGCAGCAATACCAGAAAACTTAAATTAATTAACATTAAAAATACTTTGGTAGAATTTAAGTCATATTATACCCACCATATCAGAAACTAAGTTGGGATAAGGAATGGAGGAGGGGGATGAGGAGTGATGGGGGGGGGGGGGCACTGTCTTGTGTATTTGTGTCCTCACTGATCCTTGTCATGTTTATTTTATATGTAAACCATGTTTTCCATGCAACAACATAATAATTCCATGTGTCACATTCATAACTCCAATCCCCTCCCCATCCACCTTCTGTGTATTTGTATGCATATCACAGGATGGCACATAATTTGGGCCTTTAGAATCAAGAGGTTCTAGTTCAATTCAGAGATCCACTAGTGACCAGCGTTGGGAATTAGAGAATTTTTTTTCAATTATTTTGAATACATTGTTGTTACATTTGTCAAATTTGAGATTTTTAGTAAAATAAATGAAAAATAAATTAATAGTAATCATCATCATCATCATCATGAAAAATAAATTAATAGTAATCATCATCATCATCATCATCATCATCATCATCATCATCATCATCATCATCAAAATATTATTAATGATAATACCATAGTGACAATGCTTATACTGTACATTATATCACTATTGTGTCTTGTTAAGTATATACACAGCAGACAATATTTGTGTATAAGTCTGCTTTTAACTTCTCACATTTGGGTACATATATTCAGATGTAACAAGATCACACTTAATGTAGACACATGATACTCTGTAATCTCCCAGATACAAGAAAAAGGAAAAAACACCAGCCTTAAACACTAGCTAGGCAGGATCAGCACAGCTTAATCACGCAGACAGTTATGCCCCCCCCCCCCAGGAGGAGGGGGCATATACATGTAGCAATTACTTTGTCCATGTGTGTATGCTTGTTTGTGTGTCTCACTGACAATTTTCATGCAATAACTGGAAATGTTTTTTGCTTAGGGCTTTCATATTGCACACACTTATAGTCCTGAATAAGGTCTTGGACGAGTTTGAAGATGGGTGACCTTGACCCAATTCCTAAGGTCACAGCCATTTTAGTGAATTTGGTTTTCACACGATAACTTGGAAAGTTTTTTGCTTAGAGCTTTCATATTGCACATGCTTATAGGCCTAAGTAAGGGCTCGAAGAATTCAAAGATGGATGATCTTGACCGAATTGCAAAGGTCACAGAACCATTTTTGTGAATTTAGTTTTCATGCAAGAACTTGAAAATTTTTTTGCTTAGGGCTTTAATATTGCACATGCTTATAATCTTGAATAAGGTCTCAAACAAGTTCAAAGATGGGTGACCTTGACTTAATTTCCAAGGTCACAGAGCCTTTTTAGTGAACTTGGTTTTGATGTGATAATTTGAAAAAGTTTTTGCTTAGGCCTTTCATATTGCATATGCTAATACTCCTGAATGAAGTCTCAAATAATTTGAAGATGGGTGACCTTGACCAAATTCCCAAGGTCACAGAGCCATTTTAGTGAATTTGGTTTCCACACAATAACTCAATTAATTTTTTGCTTCTGGATTTCATATTGCACCCACTTATAGTCCTGATTAAGGTCTCTGATGAGTTTGAAGATGGGTGACCTTGACCCAATTCCAAAGGTCACAGAGTCTTTTTAGTGAACTTGGTTTTCATGTGATAACTCGAAAAGGTTTTTGCTTAGGGCTTTCATATTGCAGATGCTATTACTCCTGTATAAGGTCTCAAAGAATTCAAAGATGGGTGACCTTGACCCAATTCCCAAGGTCACAGAGCCATTTTAGTGAATTTGGTTACCATTTGATATCTGAAAAAGTTTTTTCATCAGGGCTTTCATATTGCACATACTAATAGTCCTGAATAAGGTCTGAGTTTGAGTTTGCAGATGGGTGACCCTGACCCAAAGTCACATAGCCATTTTAGTGAATTTGGTTTCCACATGATAACTTGAAAAAATTTTTCATATGGCTATCTTAGTGCACATGCTTATAGTCCAGCATAAGGTCTCGGACAAGTTTGAAGATTGGTGACCTTGAACAAATTCCCAAAGCCACAGACCCATTTTTGTGAATTTGGATTTCACACAATAAATTGAAAAGTCTTGTGCATAGGGTTTTCATATTGCACATGCTTATACATGTAGTCCTACATACGGTCTCTGACAAATTCAAAGATGGGTGACCTTGATCCAATTCCCAAAGCCACAGAGCAATTTTAGTGAATTTGGTTTCCACATGATAAGTTGAAAAGTTTTTAACATAGACCTTTCTTATTGCATATATTTTTAATCCTACATAAGGTCTGAGACATGTTTGAAGATGGGTCACCTTGACCCAAATCCCAAAGTCACGGGGGGGGGGGGGAGCATAGATCTAGCGATCTCTGATTGAGTTTTAATTCTGTTTGCTGTTTCCTGTACCGATATGCTTCAGGCTTTGTACATGTAGGTGCCTCAACAAAAACCACTGTACATAAGCTGCCAGGGAAAATTATGCCTTGATAGAAACATCTTTGCTGTGTCGTGGTTTGAAAGATCCCAGTGGTGGGACAGATTATTTGTAATAGTTTATAGATCGAGATCTATAGAATTTTCCTATTCTTGAGCACTCATTGTGACTCATACTTTGATTTGGAATATTTAATTTTTCTCGACATTTTCTGTGAAAATTTCACAGCTGTCGATCACTACAGTTTTGATCTTGCAGGAGGATTTTTTTAATATAGTTGAGGCTGCCAGGCATGCTGCCCAGCTTGTGGTTTAGTTACATACTATACACACACACGCACACACACGCACGCATGCACTTACACACACACACACGAAGAGGGTTACTTACCCTTTTGGAATTAACCCTGCCTGGCCATTACTGCAGCAATAGTGTGCATCATCAGCCTGTACCTGATTGCCTTTTATACTTTGAATTCTTCAATGCTTTAATGTGACATGACATTCAGAGAAGATAATACTGGACACATAAAAGTCACCAAGGATGTCTGGAAGCACTTGTAGCTGTCCATACATGTACATGTATATCTGTAAGTTCTAACATACAGCTAAGAAGTGTGAACATATGTGTGAAACAGTTAGTAAGTTGTACACTAGTTAGTGGTTGCAGTGAATTTTCTCCTACATTTTCAGTTGGAATTAAACATAAATTGCATGCTTCTCAGATTGCCTATGATGAGAGTTCTTGTTCCGGTCCTGGCATGTCAGCTGCTTTTAAATTGCACGGAAAATAATCATGTTTTTTGCCCAAAAATTTGTTTCAGTTCTGGCTGTCTGAGCCTCAGACTGGGTGGTGCAGGCATCTTGACTAACTGAGCAACAAAATCAATATAAGTGTATACATGTAACACTATTACCTATTTATATAAAAAAAATGAGACAGTGTTAACTCATTCCACCCTGATAGAAGACTGAATCAACAGCTTTCCTTGGCACGCTCTCGGCGCATTGCACCCAGAGCGCGCCAAGGAAAGCTGTTGACCATTGGCATATAATTTGGAATGATCTTCCATGCAAGTTTCATCCAGAATTTTGAAAAATAATCCCTAAATTAGTAAAGTATAATTAGCAGACGACATTTAGATATTGGCGGGAAAAAGCGTCATTAGGGTGCAATGAGTTAAGCAAGCACAAGTAACATGAAATCTGAACCGTAGAAAAAAAAGCCAGAAATAACTATTATATCACCGTATTTGTGGTGCATGCATATGTACATGTACGTGCCCCACTAAAATTGTTGGGCACCCCACCCCACTGTTGAAGGTACAATATTGTATGTATGCAGTGCTCTGCACCTTCAGAGCAGTTAGGTCTCACAAGTCTACTCTTCATGTCATTCTGCATGGTGCATCATACGGATCCATTAAATTTGTATCTTCATAATTTTTTCAAAGAAACACGGACAGCAGACAGATACAAGACACAGTGGTAAATACACATGGCGCACCCCTAGTGTTATGTGAGGCCCACCTGTGCAACAAATAAGGTGATATATGAGCCGGCTGGCAGGCTGCTGCACTCTATTATAGCATGAAGTATAAGCGGCAGACAACCACTTCATGTAGAGCCCTCAAACTGGCTTCTGTTTCCTGATTTTTCTGTCATTATGTCTCATCAACATATATCAGACTTAAACCAGCTGTCAAACGAAATTGACAAAACCAACTTGGTAGGCATAGATTGACAACCATACAGACTTGAAGCAACCAGTCCAGAATGGGATTGTAGACTCCATGCCTAACCCTTTCCTGCTTAAAAGGCTTCAAAGCATTCATATATGCAAATGTCATCTCCTTACCCCTTTTTCTTATTTTTTTAAAATTTTTTTATCCAAATTTTCTTTGAAGTTTGTCAGAAATACTCATATTCCCTACCACTACTACTTCTCCTTCTCCTCCTCCTCTTCTTCCTCTTCTTTGTTGTCTTCTTTGTCTTCTTCTCTTTCGTCTCCTCCTGCTCCTCCTTTTCCTCTTTCCCTTCCTCCCCCTCTTCTTCTTCTTCTTCTTCTTCTTCTTCTTCTTCTTCTTCTTCTTCTTCTTCTTCTTCTTCTTCTTCTTCTTCTTCTTCTTCTTCTTCTTCTTCTTCTTTTTCTTCTCCTTCTCTTCCTTCTCCTTCTCATCTTCATCGTCTTTGTCTTCATTTTTGTCTTCTCCCACATAATCCCAAAGTTAATCCCACATTTCTGTGAAAATTATTCACTTTGCACAATTGCTGTATAAATACAGGACAGTTGACACAAATCATAATGCAATAACAAAAAAAAAAAAAAGAAAAAAAGAAGAAAAAAGAACTAATGTATGTCCTTTAAAGCCATGCAGTCCCACATACTGTGGCTCTTGACAGCTGAAACTGTCCACTTATTAAGATCCTGGTATTTAGGTTCTATGTGGCAGACATCTTGAGGGGCAAAAACTTTACACAGACTCTCTCTCTCTCTTTCTCTCTCTCTCTCTCTCTCTCTCTCTCTCTCTCTCTCTCTCTCTCTCTCTCTCTCTCTCTCTCTCTCTCTCTCTCTCTCTCTCTCTCTCTCTCTCTCTCTCTCTCTCTCTCTCTCTCTCTCTCATATAAATGATTTTTTTTACTGTATCCCTATAGGAACAAAACTAAGGCAGGTAAAGAACCCTTTCTCCTCAGCAAAAAGATGTAGAATGGACCTGGACATACAAACATGTACATATAGTTGGTGGTCAACAAAGCTGCCCAGAGTGTGGGCTCATAGAGCCTCTGTCAATAATGACCACAGGTACCAGAGTGTGAGCCTGCCTCGTACAGCCAGTGTTACTAATATAATGACCACAGGTACCAGAGTGTGGGTCTGCCTCATAGAGCCAGTGTTCCTATAATGACCACAGGTACCAGAGTGTGGGTCTGCCTCATAGAGCCAGTGTTCCTATAATGACCACAGGTACCAGAGTGTGGGCCTGCCTCATAGAGCCAGTGTTAATAATGACCAAGGTACCAGAGTGTGGGTCTGCCTCATAGAGCCAGTGTTCCTATGACTACAGGTACCAGAGTGTGGGCCTGCCTCATAGAGCCAGTGTTACTAATATAATGACCACAGGTACCAGAGTGTGGGTCTGCCTCATAGAGCCAGTGTTCCTATAATGACCACAGGTACCAGAGTGTGGGCCTGCCTCATAGAGCCAGTGTTAATAATGACCACATGTACCAATCACACTTTGATACCTGTGGAAGTTATAGTGTCTGCATTCAAAGGTCAACTGACTTGACCTCTTATAGGTCATGTAGATACCTGATTGACAGCCTACCATCAACAATTCTTTTCTGAAGATGGAATTTCTGTTCTAGATGCAAGCAACGTGAAGAGTCTAGTATCATTATAAGCTTAGGGTAGTCATTGGGGCAGTTAGTTTTGAGAATGGTAGACTTCCAAGACAAGTTTTAATATATAATACAGAGAATGAATTATTTAATGGTATTTTATCAAGCATCCTATTACTGCAGAAATAAGATGAGCATTTTTTACATTCAGACAAAATCAATTATAAAAAGTGGTGTAATAAACACATTTACAGACAGGACATTCAACTGTCAATTTACAGTTCAGCAAAATAAAGCAAGATTAAGTAGAAGATAAATTTAAAATGCCCCAGTAATCATGGTAATAGCTCAGGTAAATTGGTGTTTAATACTATGGAGATTGTTATAATTTGGATATTAAAGCAACTATTAATAAGAAATTACTGTTCCATCTGAGTGTTCCTGAGTAGAGTCGACATGCGACAATGATTGAATAGATCAGTCTGGATCAAATACGGTATTTGTACCCAGTCCCTGTAATTACCTTTTGAGGATTGTGTCTGACATACCTGAGTGCAGCACTCATTTCATGCTGAGATAGATGCGAGACAGTGGTGAGTGTTTGCTTGATGAACTGTCTGTACATCTGGGTAAATAAAAAGACAAATGTCACTGTCAAGTACACTACCACTCGCTATAGAAGGTACATGTAATTACTTTAGTTTATTTCTTGCAGGAGAAAAAGTCACCCGTTGGGGGGTACTTGTAAATAGACATATGTTCTTGATAATAATTTTGAAAACGTAAACATGATTAGAGTTTACTAAAAAAAAAGAAAGTGTAAGTTTCTAAATGTGGAGCAACAGGTGAAATTTGTGTTCCTTTTCTCACATTTGAATAATACTCAGTCAACAACTTTCCTTGGTATCAGTTAATGCTTTCGCCTTGTGCCAACCAAGCACCAACAGCAGATGTTGAACGGGAGTTTGCAGTGTTGAAGTAGACGGCATTTGATATTGGTGCATTGTGGCCAGGTAAAACAAGAGGATCAGTTAAGGATGTATAATGTGTTAATGGTATAAACTGTGAATGCAACATCAACATTTTATACAGTATGAAAGAAAAACTAAGTTTGGGAGATGTTTGCCTGTTAAAAAAAATGCCTAGTTTGGGAGAAATTTGCCTGTTAAAGAAGTTTGCCTGTTGAAGGAGTTCGCCTCTTAAAGGAGTTTGTCAGTTAAAGGAGTTTGCCTGTTAAAGGAGTTAGCCAGTTAAAGGAGTTTGCCTGTTGAAGGAGTTTGCCTCTTAAAGGAGTTTTCCAATTAAAGGAGTTTGCCTGTTAAAGGGGTTTGCCTGTTAAAGGAGTTTATCTGTTAAAGAAGTTTACCTCTTAAAGGAGTTTGCCAGTTAAAGGGGTTTGCCTGTGAAAGGGTTTTGCCAGTTAAAGGGGTTTACCTGTTAAAGGGGTTTACCTGTTAAAGGGGTTTGCCTGTTAAAGTGGTTTGCCAGTTAAAGGGGTTTGCCTGATCACATGTGTTGCTCTGTGTAGTTCGCCAGCACAGTCACCGGGCTAAACCTGAGAAACTCCACTTGTGAAAACCCGGTGCTTCCAGTGCCTCATTTACATGTGTAAAACCTTAGTTATTGGGTTGTGCTGCCAACTGATATTAAAAGTGCAGGGTGCCAATGAGGTGGCAATTGTATTTCTTTTGGCCAATCAGGACACAGCCAGAGAGAGCCATAACTAGCCAATCAAGACACAGCTGGAGAAAGCCATCAATAGCAAATCAGGAGAAAGCCAGAGAAAGCCATCAACAGCCAATCAGGACACAGCTGGAGAAAGCCATCAATAGCCAATCAGGACACAGCCATAGAAAGCCATCAATAGCCAATCAGGACACAGCCAGAGAGAGCCATAAATAGCCAATCAGGACACAGCCGGAAAAAGCCATCAATAGCTAATCAGGACACAGCTGGACAAAGCCATCAATATAGTACATTGACAGCTGAGCAGATTCATTCATTTGTGACTTATAATACCTGTAACTCAACAAAAAAATGTGAAAATATACTCAAAAACCTAAACAATGAAAGCTGAATAAATGGGGTAAATGCCCAGTACCCTCCCTGTTTAACTCTTGTAGTGCCACATTTTGGACTGTTAACAGCTTTCCTTGGTGCAAACATGCCCAAAGTGCACCTAGGAAAGCTGTTGACCTGGACTGTTAAATTACATGTAACTACAGGCATGCTGGTACATGAATGAAAGTTCGTTTGACAAAGAACACGAATCTAGCACCCTGATTATAAATCAGAGCAGTTCTTTCTTAGCGTAATAGTTTGAGTTTAGTCACATTTGGCACTGAAGTTTCAAACCGGCTAAAGCTATTGTGTGGTCATATATTGTTGTGTACAATGATTTGATAAAATTTAACAGTAATAACCAAAAAAGACAAACTGAGTGAGAATTGTAGGTGAAATGTGTCACGATAACTTACCCTTGTCATGGAGCTCTTAGGACTCAACACGCACCAAGGAAAGCTGTTGACTTAGTTTTAATTCAGGGGTGAGAGGGTTAATTAGCTTTCCCTTTGAAGGCCCTTTATCTTGAGATTATCAAAAGGGCAGCAAATAAAAATTGAAACCATTCTACTCTCTTGGTTTTGTTTAGTCAAGATTTTAGGCTTGTTGCAAGCTGATTGCTTTAGTGTTAATGAAGTAAAGGGTATCAGAATTTGTGTGAGGCACAGTTTTGTCACAATAACTATGCAAATATTGGAATGTTTGAATGATGTACCTTCATTCAGAGTGTTTTTGCTTGTTTGTTTGTTTCTGTTTTGTTTTGTTTTCAAATATGTATACTTACTGTATTTTCTTCAAAACATTCAATTTCATAACAAAATCATTTGAAAAGAATTTTTACCTGAAGTTACTATGATAACTTTGCATAATTTTACAAACAACAAACCAGTCACATTGTTTAAATTGCAAGAAATGGGATCTCAAGTTTGTTAGGTTTTGGAAAATTTGTAATTCATGAAAGTTTTAATGAAGAGACTTTCATTTGTAGGGCAGTTTGGGAGACTTACCTATAACATGTGTAAGGTATCATCTAGCTATATTGCCGATATGTACATGGTCCCAATTGAGGCAGTACATTGTGAATTGATAATTTCTACAGATAGGAACTTAAAACTTAAAGATAAGGGTAGTTGATTTCTGTGACCTTCAAGTTGCTAAAGGTCCAAGCACATCTGTAACCATAAGGTAAATGAGAAAGTGAAAACTTTGATATGAGAGGACTGACAACTTCTACAACCTTAAGGCACATCATTTTACTGAGTTAGTTTTATGCCGACTGGGTGAACTCCAACATACAGGCTTTTAGCAAAATGCAGCATCAAGATTTTTTGCCAATTTGTCTTTATGATTTCTGTATTAGACAAACTTTGCACAACATAGGACATCTGGCAGGCTGTACAGTCAGTCTGTTGGAGCTTTTGGAAGTTTAACAGCATGATGCCAAGTGCAGTCATGTGATGCCCACAAGAACAAATTGAATGATGTTTAGATGTGGGCTTGACAGTGCGATGCTGTGTTGCCTTGTGGTTCAGCCAGGTTTTACCAATTAGGCACTGTGTCCTCTCTGGTATGGGGCAGAACTTTTCACCTATATCATCTCCGTTTCACATACATGTGCATGTATTATTTAAAGTCTGGCAGGAACAGCGTCCACAGGTAGTTCACAGGACTCTGACCTTTTATACCCACACCCGTTTTCAGTACCACTTGAAAAAAATGAGTTTCATGTAACTGAATAATATGTATATATATTTTGAAGGTTTTCTTGTTAGTAGGCTGTGAATTATGTGTGACCTATGACCCCTTGACTGTGTTTTGATGCTATATATTTGTGTGTGTGTGTGTGTGTGTGTATACATATGTGTATATGTACATACACAAGTTATTTTTCATAATGCTGATGATGGGGCCATGGAGTTGACTATTATAGCAGACTACCTTGTTGACTATTAGCAGACGGCCTTTGACTACTACAGCAGACTGCTTTATAAATGAAGGGACATTAACATTCCAGTGGAAGCCAAGGGAAGCCCTACATGTATGTCATATCAAAATTCATCTTGCACTGAGGAGTCATATATAGAGGAACCTCTCTCTCTCTCTCTCTCTCTCTTCTCTCTCTCTCTCTCTCTCTCTCCTCTCTCTCTCTCTCTCTCTCTCTCTCTCTCTCTCTCTCTCTCTCTCTCTCTCTCTCTCTCTCTCTTCTCTCTCTCTCTCCTCTCTCTCTCTCTCTCTCTCTCTCTCTCTCTCTCTCTCTCTCTCTCTCTCTCTCTCTCTCTGTCTCTGTCTGTCTGTCTGTCTGTCTGTTTGTGCATGCATGTTCAGGTAAAGGTGTTGGACCTGTGTACATGTACATGACTCCAGCCATGGAAAATTTATGAGTTTGCAATGACAGACTCCTTTGTATGCTGTTTTAACACCACTTAAAATCATACAGAGATTTTATTGAATTTCACCGGAGGCTTTTGTCATTTACAGGCTTGAAAATGGCTGTTTGTCTGAAGCATGACGTATATACCTATGTCGCTGGGTCGAGTGTTTTGGTACCTCTGGTTGTAGGAGGAGGGGGATATGATCAAGCAAGCTGTGATTGCATTTTAATTTTTAATTGCACATGTAATGCAAGTCAATAAAACTGTGGTTTTTGCTTTTAGTCAGTGGATTTGTGGTATAGCATGACACACTGTATATACCTATATAATGTGGCTCATAATCAAATCAGATGTTCATTCAGTTCGTGACTATGCGCACAGTAAAACACATTTATCCCCCACCCCTTGCTGAGATATTGCTTTTTTATTTTTTTTTTCAGATGGATTATTTAGATGCTGGGTATGTCCAATTTAATGTGAGCCACAGTATTCTGGCTCAATTATGTCTTGTATGTAATCAAGGCTAAGTAATTGACTGCGTGGATACATGTGCATAAAATGGTATGTGTGCATATCGCTCGACAATTAACTCATTCCATACCAATCCTTGATTTCTCTGTATATTTACCTAGATTTAAGATGACCATTGCATATTTAAATTCTTCATGAAAAGAGGGTTCATTCAAGTACCAACATGCCTATAGTCTTCAGTCAGTGGTTCTGGCACTGCCTGATAAGTCATGCTGCAGTTGCTGCAAGGGCAGCTGCAGCATGACTTGCCAGGCAGTGCCAGAACCACTGACCAAGATCTGTGACCATAGTATGGAATGAGTTAAGTGCATGTAAATTAACTCTTTCAATGCGAATTATGGACTGAGTCAATAGCTTGCCTTGGTGAACTTTGGGTGCATAGCACCTGAGGAAAGCTGTTGACCAGGATCCTGTGTATGGTCTGTGTGGACATACTGGTACTTGAGTGAACAGTCAGTTTATGAGGAATGTAAATCTTGTATCGTTATGCCATTCAGGGCAAGTTAACTTTTGTCAGAATTGGTACTGAAAGAGTTAAATTGTTGGTGGGTGGAGTGACAGAGTACATCATATTACAAGTCTGATGTCTGCCATGCACACCAAGCTATTATTTCCACTCTGAAGTCTGCCATGCACACCAAGTTAGCAATTGATTTACACGTATTTGTATTCACTGTTATGAAAAAGAACATTAAAAATTCTCTCACAGATATTCGCTGTTAGCTCCAGCCATCTCCCTACAAAGCTGGGTGACCGGAGTGCGCACATGTGTAATGTGTACAACTGTTTTTGTCACGAAACTCTTGTGTGGGGATATCATTTTCAGATAAGAGTTATTCAGGACCGGAAGTCATGTACATGCAGTTTCAAATTGAAGCCAACTCTAAGCATCAGGGTATGTTTTAAGTGTGAGAGATGCTTACTAGACCTTTACCCATGTTATGGAACTTTTTTTTTGTGATCCACTTTATGATGGTTTGTTAACAGTGTTGTTGGCACTACAGAGTTTGAACGTAAATACCTGGGGGATATTTGAACAACATTTCAAAGTGTATAATCTTGGTTTACTGATATTTACATCAGCTTTGGCTTCATTTACTTTCAAATACACTGTACATATAGGACCACCGTTGCACCGTCACTGTGTTGGCTTGGCTTGGCTTGGCTATGCCATGCTAGGCTGTGCTAGGTTGGGCTGGGCTATGCAGGGCTGGGCTGGGCTGGGCAGGCTGGGCCGGGCTGGGCCGGGCTGGGTTGAGGTGGGCCTGACTGAGCTGGGCATGGCTGGGCATGACCCACTAATGTCCAGGTACTTTGAAAGAAAAGAGTACATGTGTATATGTATAGGGAAAAAAGTTTATCAAACTCAGCATTACTTGTTTTATTCATTAATAATTTCTGGCTGTTGTTAGTATATGTTTTATTATTATATTTTAACCCAGCATTTTTAAAATATTCTATTAGTAGAACATGTTACAAGTGAGGGACCTGGGGAAGATCAGCGTTTCAGAGTAGGGACATGTACAGTATGCATCCAACCTTGGCAGGTAAAGATCATCATTCTAGTCGTCGTCGTCGTCATCATCAGTATATGATAGCAGTGTTACCATGGGGATAGCAGCAAAGCTGGTATATTTGCTTATATCTTGGTAGGGGTGAATACTAGACCTGTGGTTACTGTTAAAGACTAATAGGAGAGTATGTACATGTATGTGGTTTCTTTTAGTGTTGTTAATTTTGAGCTTGAGCAACCATGAAAGGTCAAACTGACGTACATGTATTGGCTTATATCTTGGTAATGGTGGATCATAGCCCCATTGTTAGTATTATACACTGATAGAGAAGTACCTATAGGGTTTCTTTTGATGTTGTTCATTTTGACCTTGAGAGGCCAAGCTGACATTTCACCTTTTATCTCAATAGTGGTGGATCCTAGACCCATGGTTGGTATTACAAGACTAGCAAACTATCTGTGGGGTTTCTTAGGATGTTGTTGATATTGGCCTTGAAAAGTCAAACTGTCATATTTGCTTTTTTCTTCTTAGTAATAATGGATACTGCCACTTTTCATTTCAAGTAATGTCCAACCTGGTGAAGTGACTTCACTTCTGGGCCAATATCACAGAAATAGGCACTCCTATACAATAAACCTGTACACTTAATTGACTAAATTAATTTTGGATAATATTATTCATTTTGAAATTTTGGGACATTTTAGTAGACATATAGGCCTATATTGTCTATCAGTTGTCTAAATTTGGTAGGTCAAGTACCAATAGACTCTGAAGAAACTAAGAAAATACTTCTGATGCTAACATGGTGGTCAATGGACAGTGTCGGCCTTTGAATCTTGATTATACAGACAATAGGCATTTGCACCAAAATGTCCAGCTCATGTGGATATTTCTGTAAAACTGATATCTGACTTTGATCAAATAAAAACAGATTTACTTAGAAAATTCTTTTGAGCAAAAACATATCAGGGATTTTCCAAGAAATGACAACCTCTTTTTTAAATGTGTGTCAAGAATTGACAAGTCCACTAAACTTTATCAGCTTTGAAAAGAATCAGCAAGTTTTGTATCACCATTGTGAAAAAACAGGTGCCCATTTCCCCCCACCCCAGCTGACAACATGAATAAAAAGCATTGCAGATGTACAACATCAATGCCTGGAGATCAAGAGATGTACAACATCACTGCCTGGAGATCAAGAGATGTACAACATCAATGCCAGGAGATCAAGAGATGTACATCGTCAGTGCCAGGAGATCAAGAGATTTACAGCATCAGTGCCAGGAGATCAAGAGATGTACATCGTCAGTTCCAGGAGATCAAGAGATGTACAACATCAATGCCAGGAGATCAAGAGATCTACATCGTCAGTGCCAGGAGATCAACAGATGTACAACATCAATGCCAGGAGATCAAGAGATGTACATCAATGCCAGGAGATTAAGAAATGTACAACATCATGCAATGCCAGGAGATCAAGAGATGTACAACTTTAATGCCAGGAGATCAAGAGATGTACAACTTTAATGCCAGGAGATCAAGAGATGTACAACATCAAAGCCTGGAGATCGACAGATGCTGTCTGCTTTCACAAAGACACAAATGTTAGTCTTGATGAACTTCAAACGTGTTAAAGTTCATGTGGCATAGTCATCCTCTGTTATGTGGTACACTTTGCGGAGTATCTCTACTCCCCCAGCAATGAAACATTATGTCCCTTGTGTTGGTGCATAGATCTTTGTGGGGTCACCGGAAGATTGCATCAGGCTATTTTTCACTTGTACAATCTATGACAGTGTGATCCTGGTCATGTGTGGCGCCCCCTGTGGGCCATACATCACATCACAGAGACCTACTGTGAGAGCTCAGAGGCATTTGCCTGACATGCTGCAAAGTAAGTTGAAGGAGTGGGGTTTGTATTTCATTCGCTTGTGCTCAAGGTGAACACCAATGTGCGTCTCTGTACATTTCCACTGGCCCTGAATTAATCAGAGCAAAAAACAATAGAACAAATTGTTTGAAATCTCATATGATTGACATACATTGCAGAGGCTGTTTGTTTTGTAATTGCACAGAGAATTTATGGAGGTATCTTTACAAAAGCCATCAAAGTTTAATGAGGTTAGATCCAGTTACATTTTGGCTCTCAAAGGAAATGAGAAAATGGAATTTTAGAAACCGTCATAAAAGAGGAAAATAGATACTAAATTGTGGATTGTTACTCTGCTTCCATAAACTTGAGGGACCTGGCACTAATGTATTGGCATGCGATTTTTTCCGTTAAAAATAAGCATAAATGATCCGATGGCATGAATGGTAGGTACTTCCTTTTTCATTAATAATGATAATGATAATGATAATGATAATAATAATAATAATAATAATAATAATAATAATAATAATAATAATAATAATAATAATAATAATAATAATAATAATAATAATAATAATAACAAGAAGAAGAAGAATAACAATAATAAATAACTACAGTGATAATAATTATAATGATAATGATTATAATAATGATAATAATAATTTCAACAGTTTCCTTGTTGCATTCTGGGAGTATTGCACCAGGACTGGCTGAGAACAGCTGTTGACACAGCAGCCAGAGGGTTTATAAAAACTGATTAATTTAACAGCTTTCCTTGCCATAGGTGGGACATTTTAAAAAATATTAATGTATTGGATTTGTTTTAACTAAGGGCTTTTTTTATCCAGATAGAATTATATTTTGTTGATCTGAAATATGTTACAGTGATGGCAGAAAATTATGGACATTTAAACACCCAAGCTTTTTTTTCATATTAGGTCAGTTTTGAAGGGAAAGGGGTTAAAGTCATCTTTTCAAGGAACAATGTCCCTATGTGAGGTACATGTACAACAATGTAGTTTTAAATTAGGTTGGATGATTTTTACCTCCGCTGATTTGTGAGACTGCAGATCCTACATATAGAATGGACCTTTGTTCATCATCTGTCCATCTATCTTAATCCATTAACATTCCTCAACTTCTTTTCAAAACATGTCAGCCAGATTTTTGTCAAACTTTGATGCAAAAGTGCCTTGGATGGGTTTCTACCAAGCAAGTACATGCATGTTCAACAGGATCATTGTCCAATGGACACATGTACAGTGTATTAGAGTTTCTCACTAGATGGGTGTGCTTTCATGTGTTAATTTTTGAAATACATGTATATGTAATGAACAATAAGAAAACATTTTAGCATGTTAACTATAGATGAACTAGTAATACATGCATATTTTTGTTGCTTTTGTCAAAAGCACTGACCAGATACACTTCCAATTTGTTGGGCTTAACTCAGTTCAAGCTGCAGCTGTGCTCAGCTTAGATTGGGACTAATTTTCAGTGTTTTCCCTACATTATAAGCTCAAAGGTGGCCCACCTTTCATCTTTTCTTCGCCACCTTTCACCTTTTCTCCTTTTTCATAAAAAAGAAGGTTATTTTAGTGATATTTATGTATCATTTGATCAAACTTTGTCCCTGAACAAGAAATTCTGGGATACCATCAGGTTTACCAGCTTTCTGCTTTCCAAAACTGGGGAAAACCCTGATTTTGAGTTGACTAAGTCAATTAAAGTCAGCTGAAGACAGGCTGTTAAGTGAGCCTTACATGTGTGACATGGAGCCTACATGTATGGGAGTGATTATGGCTATGTTTGATATACATGTGTACAAGTGTATGTGACATAGTAGCAGTCAAATATACAATGAAGTCATTGCCTTTGGCTTATGACAGAGGGGTCAGAGGTCATGGTCAGACTTCTTAACCAAAAAAATGTACCAGTGAGTTTCCGCTGTACAAAATATACAAGCTATGTTCTGCTGTTTGAAATAGACACACACGATAGGACCTGTCTGACTGTTTATTGAAACAGCCTGTGTGGCCTGGGGAAAGTCGTCTAATATACAGGTGGCCCACAACATCAAGTAAAGTACACATAAATCATGCTTATACTAAGAGACCCTGTGTCAAGTGATTTCAGTGGTTCGGAGGCTGCTTAATCGACACACAAGTGCACATGTGACCTGGGCAGGTCTCACTTAATTTTAAAATGTATAAGACAAAAGTGCAAATTAACAAATGAAAGATCCAACTGGATAGCTTTTTTGAAAATAAGTTGTGGGGCAGCAACATATGTTTTCTTGCCTCAGAGCTATCCACAACTTTTTTACATTACTGTTTCAAAGAAATTTGCCTCCATTATCTTGTTACCTGTCATTTGTGACGACTTTTGGCTGGTTAAGTGTGGGTGGTTTTAATTAGCAGGCATTACTGTATTTACTTCTGTGATCTATGTGCTTTCGATACATGGCTGTATCGTTATCACATACGTACTTATTGTATTGCGATATGAATGGATGACATTATGGTGGAATTTATTGGAATGGCTCGATCCCGACTTTGATGTCAATCATTCTTTTCTTTTCATATTGTGTTTCTGAGAAATGTCTGTCCAGTATTGGCGTTCCTATATTCCTTTGCTCAGACTCAAGGAGGCCTGTGTTACACACTCTAGGCCCACGTGTGGCAAACATCACAATAGAATGAATTTATCACATTATAAGAAAAACAGACGTTTCCAGCTTCACAGTGTATCTGGTTAAGGAGTCACTATGTCAAGAAAAGGAGCTCGCTGATCAGATGTCTACACATGCCAGGTGCTTCTAAACATGTGTATGGGATAGTGTCACTGTGATGTTATTCCTACTCCAAATGACAAAGTGATCATGTTTCCCACAAAGCATGTTATTATCTCCGCGCCACTAGGTGGCCATGCGTAGATAATGAAATCACAGGAGTTAGTACTGTGTCATCCTGAGATCTTATTTTGGGGATTTATCTGGCTTTTATCTGGCTTTATGTGCGCATGTTGTGGGAGGAAGTGAGTTACAAAGGTGTGCAAGCACTTATCAATATCTGCCAAAACGATCTGTTAAGAAAGAAAAACGAATGAAACACTGAGAGGGTGTGTTGGGGTAAAGCCTGTTTGAATTTTTTTTTAAAACTTAATATTTGCCTCTAAAATTTTACAGGACAGGTATGAATCAAATAATGAATTGAAATTAACAGTGACAAATTCAAGTTCAAATTCTGACAGAACTTTAGCCATGTGTATTATGCTGTTTTCTTGCGAGCAGTATCGTCATTGCCATGCCCATGGTACTCCAAAATGCTGGCCTTTCAGCAAAGTCTTCACAGCAACTGGCAGTGTTGTACGGTCCCGGCAGTTGGCTCACTGACCGTTGTTTTTTTCACAAAATCCTGCCTTCATGTCACTATGAATGGACTGTTACTCCATATCTTCATTTTAATTGTGATCTATTATTTCAGTACTTGATCAGATCAGATCTACTACCAAAATTTACCAGTCATTTTGTGTTTCCCGAATATCTTATTTGAATTCAGCATCATTGTAAACATTGCTTTTGCGCATGCTTGTTGGGAAATGCCGGCCCGCTAAAACCATGTCATGCCACTTCGGAATAAGTAGGCTAGTCAAGCCAACCTACATGTACGTGCTAGCTCGCAGTGGCACATTAATACATTGTAAAAGAATCATTACCCAGCTCTCTCAACTTTCTTATACGATCCATACCAGCCTGCTATGCTGTCTTACATACAAAATTAAATCGACTGTTTTCCCTGTGTGCTGCCATAATTTACGTTGCACTTCCCACTACCAATTTGTGTCACATTGTACAGTGGTAAATTACCATATTGTCAGTGTCCTCTGGGGAAATATGGAACTGTGGTTGGTTACTGAAGCGAAAGCCAGCCAATGTTGACGTCATGATGGTCCAGTTCTGAACAAAACTTTGCGATTTACCATATGGTCTGAGATAGAGCAGAGCAGAGGGGACATCACGCAGCAGGCTGATGGTGACTGTTGTCCTGCAGGACTGCTCTTGGTGAATGGAAAGACTATCAACTGTTTGCCTGCAAAACTGTCCTTTCTGACCAGCCGAAAGATGGATACCTTTCTGTGTGCAAGGTTGCGTTGCCTGCAGTGCCGTCCTGTGTATATTTGGAAGATCATCTCAACGAGGAAACTACTGCATTTGTCAGCAGAAAATGGAGCTCCCCACCCCAGGCAAATAACAAGTCGAACTTTGACTGTTTTGAACCCTTTCAAAGGGGTAAAAATTCATCTATGTGTATTTGTACTCCTGGAAATAAAATTCATGGACAGGGCTTTGCTGCACGGAGATTTTGAGAGCACAGTAAGTGTGCTTCCCGTTCTAGTTACTGTAATGTTATACTGTTTACAAAACAACATGCCAGTTACAACAGAATTGCCAAATGTACCTCCAGATTCAAGTACTAGATGGTTGATAACAGAAATATAAATATACATCTATATATATATATATATATATATATATATATATATATGTATATATATATATATATATATATATGTATATGTATATGTATATGTATATGTAATGTATATGTATTATGCATATGTATGTATACATACATACATACATATATGCATACATACACTGTACATACATACATATATATTATGTTTTGTGACCACAGAATGGCCGGGTCTCGAACCAGCAACCTTGTATACATTTTTCTAAGATGAGTATTTTCTGACAAATGTGTGAGATGTTTAATGATCTGTATACGAGTTGGTGTATTTGAAACCCATGTGCAATGAGCTGAAGAGATTTTAAGATATATATATAGTATGTGTACATATATATATATATATATATATATATATATATATATATATATATATATATATATATATATATATATTATGCATTAGTCTATTGGTAGCCAATCAGCTGTCTCTATTTGTACCACGTGCCTGCCCTGTAAATGTTATATTGGATCGTTATATTGGACAGCTCGAGGGAATTCCCGTGCGCGCGTGACGTCATAACGCAAATGACGTTCACTGGGGCTTTTCTTTAGCTTCAGGCAAAATGTGTAAAATTTCAATGGGAAATAAATTTTGTGATTTAACTATAGAGTGTTTCAGACTTCTGTATTTATACAAGGAAAATCATACAAATTGCAAAATATAACAGATGTTGGATGGCAGGTCGTCCAATATGAAGTTTACAGGAATCTGAAACGTTATATTGGGTTCGGCTTCGCCTCACCCAATATAACGTTTCATCGTCCCGTAAACTTCATATTGGACTCCCTGCCATCCAATATCTGTATAATATATATATATATATATATATGTATATATATATATATATATATATATATATATATATATATATAAAATATCTAAATTGAATTAACAGAGAAAGCATTGTTTACCTACCAGAAGGAATGTATTACATGTATATTGTATATAACTGCATTAAAATATCCACATACAGCTGTCACATTGAATTATCGGCAGTTCTGTGGTTGTAAAATTCATCACCAGATGCAGGGATCATGAACTTTAATAATGGAAAGTCTTTAATTTATTTGCATTTCTGATCATTCTTAAAAAGGACAAAGTGAATGGAAGCAGGCTGTTTTTAAAACACTGGTTTGAAGAGCAGTGTCTCATTCCACATAATATATTATACTCCTTCACATGGTGAATCATCTTAACCCTTTCCCCCTTGAATTAAGACTGAGTCAACAGCTTTCCTCGGCATGGGTTGGGCACTAAGTGCCCAATCCATGCCAAGGAAAGCTGTTGACCTGGGTCATGTTGTCTTGACAGGTCTCATCTTCAATTCTCAGTCAAATTGTTTTTCATTGCTGTTGAAATCAGGTGAAAACGCTGAAGCAGACGACATTTGACCACCAGCCGGTTTTGGCCGGTTTAAGGGGGAAAGGGTTAAAGGTGATGTGAGCTCTGACTGTGTCTACATTGAACATGAAGGGAAACGTGACACTGGGGGCATAAGTAGGACAACTGCCTGGCACGTATTTAAGTTAATGTTAGAATTGACAAGAAAATCTTTTAGATTAGTGGGCTGCCTTCATATTAGATGATGTGCCTTCAGCATGCTAAAGATTGTACAAGTCCTACATGGGGATACTTGAAAGGCCAACTAGGGTACAGATAACATCTGTGTTCTATTCCTGTGTGTTTACTTATGCTAATTAATCTGATAAGGAGAGTCATTACCCAGTGGGGACCTCACTCTGACACACATGGTAATTATAACAATAAGGCTGTCATGTAACTGCAGTGTTCAGCCATATCTTCAGTATATGCCTCATTACTTTAGCAGTGATATTAGGGTCCTGCAGGGAATTTAAAATTGTATATAAATACAGTTCTTGTTTCACATTTTAAAGGGATTGTGTCACCAGCATGTATGGAAAATTTTGAAATGAACACCCAATATAATCCATTTAACCTTTGATTCATGCTAGGTAATTGCAAATCTTGGATTTTTACCCCTTGGCTGTATTGGCTTATGGGTATTGTTGTCATGTCTGTCCGTCTGTCACCCTCCTGGAAGTGATAACTTTTGAACAAATTGAGCTGACACCATGAAACTTGCACAGTGGAAGCATCTCATGGAAAGCTGGTATGAGTACAACATTCAGTGACCTTGGCATATTTTCAGAGCCACCTGATTTTCAGGATGCTGACTGCCAAGGGGTCTTGAAGGCCTATTATTTTTATTTATTTTTTTTTTTTAGCTGCGTCCTAGGGGGGATTCCCTGTCAACATTTTTAGGTTTTTGTATAGCAGAGTCACATAATATCGAAGGATAGGTACAAATTAGGATATTAGACCGGTTGCCAATCAAGGTCGATTGTATCATTGTATTAGAATAAGTGCCGCCTGCTGTGGTCAGGTAAAAATTAAACTGACCTCAAAGGAGGTACAGTGGTACCTGTTTTGAGAGACAAAATGCAGTCTCTCAAAACAGGTGGTCCTTCATTAGAGGTACAACATTGAAAAGCACAGTGTTCTGAGAGAACAGCCTTAAAAAAATATGCAGTTTCTCATTAGAGGGTCTCTCAAGAGAAGTACCGCTGTATTGTGTAAAAGGGGAAAGAACATCCACTTTAAACATGTTTTGATAAATGTCCAACTACCTAAGGCTTAACAAAAATATATGTGTGGGTCCAGTAATCTGTCAGACCCTATTAAAAAGGCCCAGCCCTAAAATTAATGGAACAAACAAAAGTTTCTTTCAAGTCGCCCTTTCTTAATAAAAATTGATCGACCCAGGCTGAAAGATTTCATCGAGAAAGTGGCCAACATGTGCCATATTTTTGCACTGAAGTGAACTCAAACACACCATTTTATTTCAACTTGCCTGGAGGGTTAACTTGGGCTGGGCAAATTGCATAGCTGCATAGCCGCAATTGTTCAGTGAAACAGCACAGCCCCAGTTGTTTGGTGATCATTATCGTAATATTTCGCTAGGTTCCAGGTGTCTATCCTCTTAGTTACCAGGGCATACGGTCGTTAAAGTAATTTTAAAACATGACTTACTATCTTAACTTTAATCTGCCTGCTTGGTTGTTTCTGAAGCAATTATCATTATTAGTTACAAATCCCAATATGACACGATACCTTGAGTGCCATGTGGTGAGTGCCATTTTGAACATGGCGCAATTATGCATTGATTGAGGGACGGTCGCACAAGAATACATTTGATTTGAATTTCAAAGTGAATCGCGGGCACTGCCCATAGGTGAGGAGCATCAAAACAACAAGATGTGAGAGAACCAGCAACCATGTGGCTTCAATCATGTCAGGGGAAGCCGCCCACAACGACAATGTTCCGGCTTAAGAGCAATGGCATTGAGGGCCCTGTTACTCAACAGGCAACCACAAGAGAAACCAACCATTTGCATTTAGGTTGCCACACCATGCCACTGGAAAATGGAGGGGCGACTATAAATAGTCTGAGCAAACACAAAAGCTCACCCTAGATGTTAAGCTTAACTCAGTGTTAGCAAAATCTATTGTTGCCAACGTACTGTATTATCACGACATACATGCGTTACGTTTTTAACGGTACCACAGTGCAGCCGTTTAAATTTTCAGTCCATGACAAGCCACAGTACTGGCAAAATCGGTTTAACTACACAGGGCACGATAAAAGGATCAAAACCTTTGCTTTGTGTTACAAATTTTATTCTATGTTTGGCAGAGAAGAACCAATTTCTGAGGTGAACTTTTGTTTTTATTCTGTGTTTGGCAGTGAATTACCAAGTCCAAAAGTGGTAATCGACAGTATGCATTGTATATTGACCAATCAAATCCTTTTACTCCTGAACTACTTTTTCTTTCGTAGTCACCTGCCTGTTGTCAACAAACATGTGTACCCAGGAGAACTGCTGCTGCAAACAGGGATGATGTTTGCAGATTTTGTGTTCATATAGAATATTTTATAAATGTCAAATTGAAATTAATGGTTTATTTTTTACTTTTGACATCACTTTTTGTCACCAGCATTTCAAATGTATGAATCTTTAGCCAAAGCATGTGTATATATTTTTTTTTTTTACTCCACAGTGTATGAAGATGTAGATCTTCACATTCAAGTGATGTTTCCTGTTTTAAAACAGCAGCACCACTCCTACCTGAGGTCATAATTCACTGTAAATACTCTATTAAACCTAGAATAAACAAAATCTTACATGGCTGCAAACATACTTACGGTTTTTATCTCGAGGGTGATCACTGTTGAGGGGAGAAACCACTGGTGACTACAGGTCACCGGTGATTTTCCCTATCAACCCTGATCACTCCTGAGAGAAAAATAGTAACTCAATCAGCCATGTAATTTTCAGTACATTACCTTGACAGTTGGATCTGCATCTGATTTGTGGTAAACCCATATGTCATTCAGTTGTCAGAGGCAGTCTATGATGCTGTGCGCCTTGTTGTGAATGCTGAGAGCTTCACATTTGTCTGCTGGTTCCATAATAATTTCTTCATTATCTCTGCAGCTTCATAGGGCTTCTTTTCTTTTGTAGTCATGTTTGGTGTTTGGTTTCCACATTCTAAATAAGTAATTCTGGTTTCAATTGTGTCAAGAACCCTGGTTCTTGGTGTGAACGGCGAGTTTGAGGCTGTAGTGGCAAGCTGAATCTCCATTTGGCTTGTGGACCAATTTTTGGCCTCCTATAATTTCTTGCTTGTGGATTTTTTTGTTATTATTTTTAAGAAGAGAAAGAGAAGTTCCTAGAAAAGCTTTTAAAGTTAGTTATATCTTCTTTCAGCTTGGTAGAGGTAGAGGAAACTTAAACTTGGAGCCAACAATGAACTTTGTGCAGAGGTTAATACATTTATAGATAGGTTGATAATAACGGTGGTGTTGATTTTTTCACCAACAGTGTGTTTCTGTTTCTCCCTGTTTCTTCAATATGAATGTCTTAACCATGTAAGACAGGACAAAAAACATGAAAAAGAGTATCAAGAAGAATGATCAACAAATGATTTCAAAACAGGAATAAAGAACAATAGGAGTACTGACCACATCCAGCTGCATGGTTTATGACATTAAACAGAAAAATCTTGAAAAACTTGGATACAATTGGTTAGTTAGAGCTATAGAAAATAAGATGTGGCAGCATGCATCATGCTGCAGCCAAAACACTTAAGATTCTAAAATTATTTTCAGAGAACCCTACAATTGACAAAATAAATTACATAAACAGATCACAGATGAAATCATTCAAATTGGGAATACTACATAAAATTTGTTGATGAAATTATTTTGTCATATTGAAAACAACCAAATTAATCACTTTATTCTCATTGCATGTATTGGATAAAATAATCACTTTCTCTCTTTGGTATTAAATTTCTTAATTCATTTTGGTTTCCAGGCATCAAGCTAGCTTGATCGTATGAATGAGGTATTGAAAGGTAAGGGGCTGTAAGTGGGGCTTCAAAATCTGTTTACATGTCATAACAATTTCTTACAGATTCACAGTAAATGTGTGGGCATGTTTTGTTTTTGTATTTTTTGGCACACATATATATAATGAGTGATTTTTTCAAATTTAAACGATCTTTTCCGAAAGCTGAGGTTTCTTTTGCAAGAATATTCCCTTTGTGAGCATGTTTAAAATGAGTCATCATGAATTCCAGACAGAAGGTATGGTTTTATAACAGAACACATCTTGAAAACATAGAATCAATGTGATACTATTCCCTCAACTTAGACAACAAATAGCAATTAAGATTGCGCTGTTATGGCATTAGTGTAATTTCTGCTTAATTTGTATAAAGTAGTATAATGCTTACATTTTATCTGTTCAGCTGGAGAAATTCCAACAAATTTCATTCAATTTGGGGCTTTTATTTACAAAATTGAGATGTGAAATAAAGCTGATGAAATTGTGTATTAAAGAATGTGATTTTATCGTCCATTAAGCAGGAATAATGGTTAATACTCCAATTGTTTCACCATGGTACATGTGTTTAACACATTCACAACTGAGACCCAAACTACTAACTGGACTCAAAACATCCCAAATTCTCTGCCAGCTATGCCATGTCATTGCAGATTTTTTTCAATCTTGAGTTCAGGTTATTTTCACAGTGAGTAAAAACTTGGGTGTAATCTATGGTACAATACCAAGGCTTAAACCACTGCTCGCACATCACTATTTAACCAGCTGAATATTACACCTTTTACAAGATAAATGATATGCTAAGACTTTAGCAGGTTTTATGGGCAAATAGGGACTGTCCCACCGTTGTTTGACTTCAGTCTGTCTCCCACACTGTCTATTTGGACTCGTCCGGATGTTTGCACAGGCACGATAGTACAAGCGCCCTGTGATTGGACTGCGCTTGGCGTGGGTTCTGACCGCTGATTCAAATTTTGGTTGGTACATGTTCGACACCAGTCAACATCTTTGTACTTCAGAGCAATCTACAAATTTTTTTAATTGTGTGGTCTTTGCCAAGTGCTTTGGGTGGGGGTCAGCCTAGAGTCTTCCCTGAATAAGCCTCTTGGCTGTGTGGCTACATTTTGGCCCATCACCTTTGCAGTTCAGCACTTCACCGAGCTGCCGCCGGCCTGCTGGTACCCTGCCCCAATATGTAGGCATAAAGCTTTATTCGTTAAGTTAACTACAGCAGGGTACCAGCACTCCAGGTGTAGCGTAATTCATTTTGTATGAACTAATAATAAAGATCAACCAATGGGCTTTTAGCCTTCTGGTCATTTAACATCCACCTTTTGTCTTGTTTGTGCTTCTGCAAACTAGCTGTCAAGGTATTAATTACTGGATGGGGAGCCCCTAGGCAGGCCATAAATGATATGATACAATAATTCCCCACTGTTATCATGCACTTATGGAGCAACATTTATTTTCGTAAAGTCATGGTGCATGTTATTCTGAGGTACAGAGGTTGAGCATTCATTGAGAAACAGTCTTCAAGTGTACTTGAAACTAGCATATTTCGTCAAAAGACAGGCATACCTACTTTCCTTATGGTCTTTAAGGACAAATCATGGCTGATAAACAACTTTGCTGCCACCGTTTCTTCGTTTTGAAACTTCAAAGTCAGGTGGTTCCGGGCTCCATCATGACCTGAGCGGCATTTTTGTATTTCACTCACCAGATGGCGATACCACGCCATATCAAAGCTTTATGAAAAAAAAAGTGCACAATTTATGCAAACTTACCATCTGGCCAATGCACAACTATGGTTGGTCTTGTGGTTTAAATTGATCAATTTAGAGTGACATCCTGTTTTACAGAAGGAATAATGATGCATGAACAACATCTGGTAAATATGAATGAAAGTGTATGTGTGGTGGTGTAAAACTAAAATAATTTTATTGATTAAAGGCACATGTACCACATGTTTTCAAATGGCTGGATTTCTCAGCAATGTGGGGTTGATAATTTGCATGCGCTTGGTCTCTTGGTCTTGTGTATTTTTTTTTACCGGCATGTACGTTATACACACGTAAGCATTTTTCAAGCTTTGACTGGCCAAAATTGTAATTGCACATTATGCATGGCTGCTTGTTTAACACAGGCAATTGCAGTATATGGAAGACAAATTTAGGATGCACTTTTTCTGTTACCACTACAATGTTTAAGGTCCTATATGTACTTTTCATTAAAGGGCTAGTATACACTTTCACTTTCATGTAGAAATATGTAATTATTTCATTAGGTTTTCATGCAAGACTATCAGAAGCATATATTTTCTGAAAGAAAACATTAACATGTATCTAAACTAAAATTTATTATTGAATTTCAGATTTAACCATCACAATTATTTCAATTTATTTATAAATAAAATTTGTAAAATTTACATAAAATAAAAAATTGCATCTTCAAAAATTACCATACAAGTTAGCTTGTACTCTCAAATTAAAGGTAGCACCTGTGTCGAAAATACTGTATCTCATATTTTTTTTATAAAGGGCTTAAGTATTTTTTTTTATAGATTAATGAAAATGTATTGAAGTTTAACAAATTTTGAATGAAAATTTGAAAAGCCTTAAAATGTGAACTAGATCCTTTATGGATAATTTGAGATACTGTTTCATAACCAACAATGTGCCCTGTCTATTTTGATCAAAACCAAATGTTTATCTCAAAATGTGTTTGAGCTATTTTTTTTGTTTATACTCAAAATGTGAAAAATTTAATTATAATTTGAAAACTAATTAAGATTTAATGACTGAACTGAGCTACAAAAGATCTATTGCTGGTCTTACATTTATCAAGATGTCTTATTTCATAAAATATATAGTTTTTAACCCTCAGCACATAAAATGCCAAGGGTATTGTTGTCCCCTGCATTGACCATCCGTCCTTACTCTCTAACAGTGATTCAGTCATTCAACTTATTAATTACGTAATGTTCCAGATTCATGGATATCACAAAAATTATATATGCCTACTTTCTACTTTTGCAATAAACTCAGCTGAGGAACTAGTCAGAAGAACCAAAATAGTGATAGGCCTACCAATTCTCTTTTTATTGTTTGCAGAAGTAATCAGATTTGGATTTTGAGTGGTTGGGCCTATACATATCGGAAACACTATAGTCTGTATTTAATGAAGAATATTTCAAAGGTTGAGAGGACTGGTTTAAAACCACCAGTTGCCTTTTATGGGTGACTGCCTGTCTCAAGTCAGGAGTGAAATTTGTTTCTTTACATTGGTATTGGAAGATGAATGTTGATGCTTTGGTAACTCTGGAATCTCTTTGCTGTCATTGTTGGCTTTGATTTATGAATATGGGTCATGTTTTTCTACACAAGTGTATCATACCAATAGAGATAGACGTCTGATAGGGCGACAGTTGGTATACCGTAAAGTTAACTTAGACCCACCTAGAGATTTTATCTAGTCTATTAGTCTATTTACAGTCAGAAACCGTCATATTCCTTGACGATTCCTCCTATTTCATCATTTGGGTGTGGAGGTGACTAGAGTCAATTACCTGAAACACTCACTTCACGATCATTGTTAGTACATAAGTGTAACATACTAGGGAGGTCCATCTGTCCATCCATCTTGTCGACATTACCATGATATCTCAAAAAATATTCACTGTAGGTGTACTAAATTTTTGTCACAGAAAAACCTTATGATGGACCAGGTTCCTACTGAAAACCAGCTCCATCTGATTAATTTAAAACTTTGTTATGAAACTTCTAATGTATGGCATCAACCCTGAAGATGTTACAGCCATATCTCAAAAAATATTGACCTAAGGTTTACCAAGTTTTTGTCAGAGACGTACGGTATCTTATGGACCAGGCTCTTATTCAAAACCAGCTTCCTCTAATTATTTTCAAGTTTTTACGAAACTTTTAATGTTTTTATTTGAAGGCCGTCTGAGTGGTGTCAACCCTGACAACATTACCGCAATATCTCAAAAAATATTGACCACAGCTTTCCCAAATTTTTGTCAGAGATGCATCTCATGATGGACCAGGTTCCTTTCAAAACTAGCTTCTTCTTTGTATTTATAAACTTTTTATGAAACTTTAAAGCATTTATCTTTTAGGCCATCTGAGAGGTGCACAAGGGGTCAATGTTACCATAATATCTCAAGAAGGATCCTATGCAGCTTTCCCCAATTGTTTTTTTCTGAGATGCACATCATAGTGGACCACATTCCTATTGAAAACAAGCTTCTTTTTTTTTCAAACTCATGAAACTTTTGAAGTATTTAGTTGATGGCCGAGTGAGTGACTCACAGTACAGTGGTCTCTGTCACCTGAACTTGCCCCAAGAACACATCCAAAAGTGCTCCATCATTTCATAGACAACAATATGGAAATTTCATGTAAAGTATTCTACTGCGAAGTCTCAAAAAAAAAGAAAAGAAAAGCAAATGCATAATTGAGGAAAAAAAGATTGTGGGCACTCAGGGTAATCTGTTCTCTGAACGCTATTTTTTAATATTTTTATGGGTTCAAATCATAATTGTTAATACACAGTATGATATTCAACAAAAAATAGCATTTTCTAATTTTCTTGGTGTGTAATAACCTCATTTTTTTTTCCAGAGACACCATATTAACTTATCACATTTCACTGAAGAGGCTATTAACCTAAAGCGGACATTCTTATGCCGGCTCTAGGATTTTAAACTTAGATGTCAGTGACCCGTAGTGGAAGAACAATCAAGAAGATTTAAGTTGTATACAAAATAAAATTTATTACTGGAGACCTATTAGTTTACAAACTAAAACAATTAAATTTCCAATTACAATGTTGTCTTGAAGGTGACAATGACGAATGAGCATTGCCCTCACAATGAAGAATGTTAAAGAGTGAAGCCATTACAGAGTACCAAGGTCCAACGACGATCCAATCCTAATTTACTAAAAATTTAATCGGCCAAAGTATTTTAATAGATTAAAACCAATTTTAATTATTTAATTTGAAATAAAATTAGTTCTAACCTATTTATTATTCACTAAAGCTTCCCAGTTCTGAAGTGATATGTTGAATTCTGTATGAAATTCTGAATCCAAAGTATTGAGAATAATTTCCAATCTCACCGATCTAAAAATGTTCAAACGTAAAATTTCTTTTGTAAATGAGCCTGAGTTACTTAAATGTCGAAAGGGGAAGAAAAAAAACTATAAGTGTCAACCTCCATTAAATTCCAAAGATAAGAATGTTCATACTGATGTGTAAAGTTGGCACAACCTGGATCTGTACAAGTTCTCACCACCGCATGTAAACATTCAATTTTCAGGAAAGGTCGGCCACTCAGGAAAGGTGAAGTATAGGCCTTGACTTTCCGACTTAACCCCCGTGGCTCAAGTATTTGCACTGCAACTCAACAAAAACCAGAGTCAGAGACTTTCCCTATTATAAAAAAAAAATTATTTATTTCTTGTATAATTTAATAAATAATTTCTCTAAGTGTATTCCAAGTCGGAATAAATCAAAAATAAATGCTGATCTAATTTCATAGATCAATTGTCAAAGAATATTTATCTTGAAAGGGTTAGGTAAAACTTTAAGAGGAAAAACCCACAAGGGTTAACAAATTTGGAATAAAATTGGCCATATTTAAAGAAAAATACCTCTTCAAGTACCCTAAGCCTTAACAAGATGGCCCCAGTTTATAATATTTATGAGTTCATCAAAACAATTTTAATAACATCAATATATATCAATTCCATCTAAGATTTGATAGTTCTTCACTCAGACTTCTTATAATCTTTCAAATATAATTTTCATTGTTTCTATCCATGTACAAATAGATAATTTATTCATTTGTCATTTCATCAATATTCAATATTATTATAATTAGATACTCCGTAAAGTAACTGGATAATTTATGCAGCAGTGAAAGCTATACCATATTTACCTTGTCAAATATTACAGGATTGCAAAATGTTTTATTTTGCAAGATACTAAATACTATGTGATATGAAAACTTCAACTGGTGAGTTAACTATCAAGTATTTAACTTAAATCACAATTTAATTTCTTAAGTCCAACCCACTTAATAAATCTTCCCAAATTTAGAAAAACCCTACTTATCCCTAAGAAAATCCTGGAGAAAATTTGATATGTATATACTGAGTAAAAGTTGCCTGAACATTTTCATGCTATAATCATTGTGGAAGTGTGTTCCTTAAAGAAAAACTTCAATCAGAACTCCAATGTAAAAGAAGATAAAAATGTTTCATCATTATCCATTCATGAAGACCAATGTAACACAAAATCAACTCATGAAGACCAATGCTTCAACATCATCAATTCATGAAGACCAATGCTTCAACATCATCAATTCATGAAGACCAATGCTTCAACATCATCAATTCATGAAGACCAATGCTTCATCAACATCATCAATTCATGAAGTCCAATAATAAAAGAATGAAAGTTGACCTCTAATTCTGATGTCACTTCCCATGACCCTTGACCTTGAAGGTCAACTTCCGGTAAATTATAATAATTTATGTATACCATTTCCTGAAAAATCAACTATCAGAAATTCAGTCTCCTGTCTTCCTAATAGGACCATTCATGGTATAAAAATGGAAAATCTACTATCAGAAATCCAGCTATCTGTTTTTCCAATAGGACCATCCATGGTATAAAAATGGAAAATCTACTATCAGAAATCCAGCTATCTGTTTTTCCAATAGGACCATCCATATTAAATATATTCTGGAAGTGAAAAGAGTCAACATTCAAAACAACTAAAAAAAAATGAACTTCAATATTGTGATATTTAAGTTCAACATAAAATAAAAGTACATAATCTCTATGGAATGCTTTTGAAATATCATAACTTATTATGATTTCCATGACACAAGTATACTTTGTAACATAATTCTATAAAATTAATGAAACTTCAACTGAAGTCTTTTCAGACAAATTTTTACCTCTTTAACATAATTTATGTGTTCAGTTTTCCCTGCCTAGTTCTTACTATAGTGAAAATAGGAATGGGGCTAAATCTTCAGGTAGAGCATAAAGAATTTGCATATATAATGAACAGGAAAACCTGTTCTACCAGGTTTAACCCTTGATCTTGTTCAAATTTCTCTATTTAACCCTGAGACTTCTATTACCAGTATGACTATAACTCCACATCAAAAATGGAAGAAACCTATTGGTTTCACTACTTTTAATGTCTTTCTCGACTTTAACCAATGCATTTTAACCTTTCAATAATAACCATATACATATTCAGAATAACCTGTATTTCTTGGTTTTGCCACTAGAGGGCACACCACACAAATATTTCTCCAAGATTAGTATTGTCATTTTTTCTTCCATGCCTACAGAATGGAAATTTGGAATATATTCCCAATTTGCTCACCAGTATTTAGTTTACTCTCCTATCAATATATATATTTCAGTTCCATGACCAGAAACTCGTTCTTACAACACCATTTTTAGGACTTAACGAGATCAAATTACAGAACTGCTTACAGTGTTCCCGAGCAGAAAAAATAGAATTTTCTTTCATGGAAAATGGTTCTGATATCCATTTTTAATCAGCATATACCGATTCCAAGAAATATCTTCTCCCAATTATTTTCTCTCGTCTTTGTTTAAAAATGGGAATTCATGTTAAATCAATGTTTTGCGCTAATCAATTACGTTTCAAATCCCTAGTCTACAAGACTCCAACAAGAACCTCCAGAACAAGACAAGTTTACCCTCGTGGTTCACACCTCTTCATTCTGGCCGGTAATAATTACGAAACGTCTGCAAAGGCTCACTAACCAGCGCAAAACTTGACCATAATCCTAGCCAGCTAAAGACAATCTCCGTTATTCAGTCTTCATAACAGACATTGTTATATTTATTTCGACTGTCACGAAAATCACTTATCCTTGCTCCATAATAGGACGTCCATATGCCCTTAATAATTATTCATCTTTGACGACCCATTATCATAGAAAAATGACCAAACCACGTGTACTACGGAAGCCAACTTACCGGCCCGCCACGAGGTATTTATAACATGAAATTTGTAACCGCTGCTAAATTTCACCTAGAAACCACGAACGTATTTTAGTTCTGTTTATTTTTACTTGAACTCTTCCCTAATATTTACCCTACATATTTAATCAAATTGGCCTTTGGCTCGGGACCATGACCAGGATCACCCAATATTTATTAACGCCTAGCTAAACATGCCACGTGAACACGTACAGTGAAAATTTGGATTTTCCAGATCTCCAACCATGGTTGAATCAGGTAAGTATATCCTAACTCATTTCAACATGAGTAACTTTTCCATAGAAAGTCAAAAGATACACTTACCCTTTTCAACACGCTGGCTAAAAGATCCGAAGCCCGCTGTGACCGCTAGACCATACTCCAAAGTTCCACTGTTCTGTTCCACCGCCCAACAAGGAGAGTGCCACTTGTCAATCCGGTCGCACCTTTATTGAGCCGCACGCCTTTGTGATTCCAAATTAGGGGACGTCACAGTGTTATCCACCCTGTCTCAATCCCTTCATGTATGGCCACTAGAGGCCGCTGCAATAAAAATCACTCGGCAGCATCTTTTTCAAAACACAGCAAATCAATATTTGCTACAGAGCTTTCTCCTATCTGAAAAATTTTTGATGATTTATCAGAATCACAAAAATTTTTCCCAATAAAAATTTCTTCATGTTTTCACTTTTTATAATTTCAGGGATATGGTTTTCCTCAAAAAATTCAACATATTCAAATGGCTTTTCATTTCACCATTATCAACTTTACATTTCACAATTCTTTCAAGGATATGATTTTCCTCAAAAATTCAATACATTCAAGTGGCTTTTCATTTCACCATTATCAACTTTACATTTCACAATTCTTTCAAGGATATGATTTTCCTCAAAAAATTCAATACATTTGTTAGTAAATTCAACCCGACGTCGGGGTTAGTAATTACATATTTCAAAATACATTTATCCATATAATGTCAAAAAAAAATTCCAATAATTTTCAATGTCCACATTTGATCAATAAAATACATAGTCGCCATACTTTACAGGTATTTTCCTGCTTCTCCTTTCTCTACCTCTTACCTCAGGCAAAGAAGTGTCCTTCTCAGATAAACTTCCTTTCTCATTAGACAATTCTGACCCACTCACATCACTATGGGAGTCATCAGCCTCCTCCACACATGTGTAAGGTTTTAAATGGTCAAAATGTTCCACTACTGTACTTCGCTTACCAACTTTTTGGATTCTATAGTTTACATCTGAGAGGATCTCTATAACTTTGTATGGACCATCAAAATGAGGTGATAACGACCAAGTCAAACCTTTTTTAGTACGTTTGATACTTCTCCATACCAAATCCCCCACTTTGTATGGTTTTCCATGCACTTTCTGGTCATAGTAAGTCTTTTGCCTATGTTGAGCTGTTTTTAGGTGCTCTCTTACCTGTTTGTAGCATAATGACAATATCTCGTCCAACTGGGTCAAATAATCTTCCACTGAAAAGAAATGTACCCCATCTTGTGGCTCTCTAAGTACACTTAATGGCAAACAATTTTCTCTGCCAAAGAGAAGTCTGTTAGGGGTAAATCCTGTACTTGCCTGCACACTTGACCTATAGGCCATCATGATAAAATCTAGATGTACATCCCAGTCAATCTGGTCCTCTGCTACATAGGCTGAAAGCATTTCTCCTATAGTCTTATTTAGTCTTTCCACTAACCCATCACTTTTAGGATTGTAAGCAACAGTATGAGTTTTCTCGATGTCAAATACCTGGCATACATATTTCATGACCTTGCCCTCCAGGTTACTTCCACAGTCCGTATGTAATTGCCTGGGGCAACCGTACTTACAAACCCATTTCCTGCAAAAGATGTCAGCTATGGTTGTAGCCTCTTGGTTAGGCATAGGAAAGGCTTCACTGTACTTAGTGAAATAATCAGAAATCACTAAAATGTACTTGTTACCTGCCTGGGTTGTAGGTAGTGGTCCTTTTATGTCTATGGCCACTCGTTCCATGGGATAACCAACGGGTCTCCGAGCTAATGGAGCTCTAAATGTACGATTTCCACCTTTCCTGCTATTACATTTTTTACAACAGGATAAGTAGGAACTTACCGTTTTTCTGAGACCTATCCACCAAAATTTTTGTCTAATTTTCTCTACGGTTTTATCTATACCAAGATGGCCACCAGATTTGCTATCATGAGCTAAAAATAGAATTTTCTTATGGATTGCATGTGGAGCAATGAGTAAATACCTACTCCCTGATTCTTCCGTCCAAATTCGTTTTAATAGCCCATCCTGTAATACAATTTGGTCCCACTGAGAAAAATATAGTTTACTTCGTCTGCTACTGGTAGAAATGAGCTCTGCAGACGGTCTAACTTTAGATTTCTCTTTTAACGTGTATATGATACCTAAGTCAGAGTCAGCTTTTTGCATTTCTTTAAGTTTGTCTGGAGTGTATATAAAAGGTTCTAAGGACACTGTACTCACCTTTTGAACCTCAGCAATCTCTGGTTCTGGATACCTGCTCATGGCATCAGAATTTCCATGAGATATACCACGGCGATGGGCTATTTCAAACCTGTACGGGCTTAAAATTTCTAGCCATCTGGCTATCTGACCTTGCGGTTCTTTAAAATTATATAGCCATCTTAAAGAGCCATGATCCGTGCGAAGCAAAAATTGCTTACCAAACAAATAGGTTTTGAAATATTGCACAAAATACACTACTGCTAGCAACTCCCGTCTGGTCACAGAATAATTACATTCTGCTGGGCTTAAAGTTCTGCTAGCATAAGCTACAACACGCTCTTTTCCACCTTGAATCTGAGACAAAACACTTCCTATTGACCTACCCGCCGCGTCCGTGTCCAGAATGAAAGGAAGGGAAAAATCAGGAAAAGCCAACAGAGGTGGATTACACAAAGCATATTTAAGCTTATCAAAAGCTTGCTGACATTCTTGGGACCATATAAAAGAAACTCCTTTCCTGGTAAGTCTATGTAAAGGAGCAGCAATTTCACTATATGAAGGTATAAATTTCCTGTAATATGATGTTAACCCTGTAAAACCTCTGACCTCCTTAAGATTCTTAGGTGTAGGCCAGTTTTTTACCTTTTCCACCTTCTTTGGGTCTGTAGCTATTCCATTACCAGATACTACAAAACCAAGGTACTCGATTTCCTTCTGGAAAAATGCACATTTAGACGGTTTTAGTTTGAAACCGGCTTTATGTAAAGCTCCTAACACCAAATCTAACCTATCTCTGGCCTCAGAAAACGTCTTACCGAAAGTAATGACGTCATCGAGAAAAATTAAACAGGTAGACCAGTGCAAACCAGCTAACACAAATTCCATTAACCGGCTAAATCCTGATGGTGCGTTCTTTAACCCAAAGGGAAGGACCGTAAACTCATATAGAGACGTACCTGTAGTGAATGCAGTCTTTTCTTGGTCTTTGGGGTCCATTTGATTGTTCCAGTAGCCCGATAGAAGGTCTATCTTACTGAACCAATTGTTACCCTGTAATGAATCAAGTGTCTCATCAATTCTAGGTAATGGCCATGCGTCAACTTTGGTAACTTCATTTAGTTTCCTATAGTCCACACAGAACCTCCATGAACCGTCTGGTTTCTTTACCATTACTATGGGACTGGCCCAAGGACTGTTACTGGGAACTATAATTCCTTTGTCTAACATCTTGTTTATACATTTCTCAATCTCAGGTCTTATATGAGGTGAGACCCTGCGAGCTCTTTGTCTTATAGGCTTTGCATCACCAGTATCAATGGTATGAGGTAAAAGATCACAATGACCTACATCTTGGTCGTCCTTGGCAAAAACAGATTGCCATTTACACATTAAAGCTCTAAAGTCTTTCCTCTGGTGTTTATTCAACTCAGTACAATTTTTTTCATACAAATCTTGCACCACTGGATGTAGCTGAGTAGACCTTTCTGTTGACTGCAAAGAAACATGAGCTACATGTTGGACAGGAATGGCTGTACTTACTTGTGCTCCCTTGAGGACCTGAATTGAAAAATTTCCGGGATTAAGAATTCGTAGAGGAAATTCCTTTTGACCTAAGTCAATCAGTCCTCTACCAACAATTACTCCCTCTCCAGTGTCATTTTCATTTACACAGGAGGCCTGAATCAAAGCAAGTCCCTTTCTTCTGGGTCCGGCAATCTGAGCTGAAACCAAAACTTCACTACAAGGAGGCAAATGAATGTCGTGCACTACACACACTGCCTCTTTCCAATACAACTGCTTTTCAGTTAGCACCGGTATATCTTGATTACCCAGTTTGATTTTACTATTTTGCAAGTCAATTACAGCTTGAAATCTATCCAACAGGTCTGCCCCCAAGATACCTTGGTAGGAAATGTTTGCCAACAGAAACTCATGTTGAAATCTTAATTTACCAAACTGGCAACTAAATTTCACTTTCCCTACCACTGGCACTAATTCTCCATTAGCAGTCAACAATTCTGTCTTATCCGGTTGTACTTCTACATCAGGACACAATTCTAATATAGATGGATGCAATAAAGTAGAACATGCTCCTGTGTCCAGTAAAAATTTTGTGGAAATTTTGTTCACTTTTCCTTCCACAAAATAAGTCACATTTCTCTTTATTTCAGGTGAACTCTTGGGTAGGGCAGCTGATCCCGGGTTTACAACTGCCCCTCCCCGTTTCCCTGTTTTAAAATTTCTCTTTTACTCAAATATTCAAGAAAGCCATCAGGTGAATCAGCCTGAAACTTAGCACAATTATATTTACAATGGCCTGGCTGATGGCAATACCAGCAGGATATACCAGACTTAGACTCTCCCTCCTTCCTTTGTGGAGTCTCCCTCTTACTTTCAGTCTTACCCTTTAACTGATCTTCCAACTCCTGGATTCTTTTCTGTAATTTCTCAACCAATTGTTTAGAATCTGATGTATTTGATTCCTTAGGAGGTTGAGAAGCATGAACTCTAGGTACAAACTTTACTTTTTCTCCTGAAACAATGCTTTCTTCTCTCATGGCAACCTTTATAGCCTCCTCCAAATTAGAGGGACCAACTCTTTTTACCTGTATACGTAATGACTGTTCCCTAATAGCTTGGACGAAATGATGTACAGTCATACTTTCCTTTGTAACCAAATCACCAGATGGAAAGGCACGAGTTACTAATCTTCTAACTCGAGAGCCCAAGTCTCTTAGTTTCTCATCCTTACCCTGTTGACAGGATAAAAGCTCTTGTCTATAGCTGTCAACCAACTTATGAGCTCCAAACTGCTCAATAAGTGCTCCACATAATAAATCATAGTCCGTCCTGACATTCTCAGGTAAATCATTAGCATATTCTTGTACTTTGCCTTGTAGTACAACTAAGAGAAATATTCTCTTCATTTCATTATCCCAAGCATTGATGCCAGCGACTATTTCAAAATGCTTCAAATAATCATCAAATGTTTGCTTACCGTAGTATTTGTCCGGATTTATACTTGGTTTTTCTGCTCCCCTCCTTTCCGGTCGTCTTGCGTCTAGCCGAAAAGCAACTGGTTGGGCTGGAGAAGTTCTGAAATTAGAAAGAGGATCACCTCCCCCCGGTGTTACCATTCCATATATTGGTATTTGTCTATCCAACCCAAACCCAGTGGGGTCTGGCCAATACAAACCTTGAGGGTTAGTGGGAGGAGTCGTGGGAGTTCTCAATGGGTCAAAAACTCCTTCTCCCACTGGAGTATATCCCTGTGGCATTAAAGGATCTTGTAAACCTACCAACAGTCCTTGTGCTCCAGGTGAAGGGAATGCTCCGGGAAACCCCCCAACCGGACCCCCCTGTTGAGCGGCTGATGGTAGACGGTTGTGGGGTGCCCCGAGAGCACCCCCCTCCATAGTCGGTATGCCTGCCATCCAACCAGATAAAGACAAAGAAAAATAATCAATGAACAATCACTATCACAAATATATTTTAAATTCCCTTTTCTAATACTCCTCAAATATAATATTGGGTAACTCCTGGTACTATAATGGTCCCAAGCCAAAGGGGTCCCGAACCAAAGCCAATGTAAGATTTTAAAAGTTATTTAATTTCTCACAAAAGTAAAATTTATTTAAAGTTCTTCCAAGGTCACATGACATCCCACCGCTGCCACCATTTGTAATAACCTCATTTTTTTTTCCAGAGACACCATATTAACTTATCACATTTCACTGAAGAGGCTATTAACCTAAAGCGGACATTCTTATGCCGGCTCTAGGATTTTAAACTTAGATGTCAGTGACCCGTAGTGGAAGAACAATCAAGAAGATTTAAGTTGTATACAAAATAAAATTTATTACTGGAGACCTATTAGTTTACAAACTAAAACAATTAAATTTCCAATTACAATGTTGTCTTGAAGGTGACAATGACGAATGAGCATTGCCCTCACAATGAAGAATGTTAAAGAGTGAAGCCATTACAGAGTACCAAGGTCCAACGACGATCCAATCCTAATTTACTAAAAATTTAATCGGCCAAAGTATTTTAATAGATTAAAACCAATTTTAATTATTTAATTTGAAATAAAATTAGTTCTAACCTATTTATTATTCACTAAAGCTTCCCAGTTCTGAAGTGATATGTTGAATTCTGTATGAAATTCTGAATCCAAAGTATTGAGAATAATTTCCAATCTCACCGATCTAAAAATGTTCAAACGTAAAATTTCTTTTGTAAATGAGCCTGAGTTACTTAAATGTCGAAAGGGGAAGAAAAAAAACTATAAGTGTCAACCTCCATTAAATTCCAAAGATAAGAATGTTCATACTGATGTGTAAAGTTGGCACAACCTGGATCTGTACAAGTTCTCACCACCGCATGTAAACATTCAATTTTCAGGAAAGGTCGGCCACTCAGGAAAGGTGAAGTATAGGCCTTGACTTTCCGACTTAACCCCCGTGGCTCAAGTATTTGCACTGCAACTCAACAAAAACCAGAGTCAGAGACTTTCCCTATTATAAAAAAAAAATTATTTATTTCTTGTATAATTTAATAAATAATTTCTCTAAGTGTATTCCAAGTCGGAATAAATCAAAAATAAATGCTGATCTAATTTCATAGATCAATTGTCAAAGAATATTTATCTTGAAAGGGTTAGGTAAAACTTTAAGAGGAAAAACCCACAAGGGTTAACAAATTTGGAATAAAATTGGCCATATTTAAAGAAAAATACCTCTTCAAGTACCCTAAGCCTTAACAAGATGGCCCCAGTTTATAATATTTATGAGTTCATCAAAACAATTTTAATAACATCAATATATATCAATTCCATCTAAGATTTGATAGTTCTTCACTCAGACTTCTTATAATCTTTCAAATATAATTTTCATTGTTTCTATCCATGTACAAATAGATAATTTATTCATTTGTCATTTCATCAATATTCAATATTATTATAATTAGATACTCCGTAAAGTAACTGGATAATTTATGCAGCAGTGAAAGCTATACCATATTTACCTTGTCAAATATTACAGGATTGCAAAATGTTTTATTTTGCAAGATACTAAATACTATGTGATATGAAAACTTCAACTGGTGAGTTAACTATCAAGTATTTAACTTAAATCACAATTTAATTTCTTAAGTCCAACCCACTTAATAAATCTTCCCAAATTTAGAAAAACCCTACTTATCCCTAAGAAAATCCTGGAGAAAATTTGATATGTATATACTGAGTAAAAGTTGCCTGAACATTTTCATGCTATAATCATTGTGGAAGTGTGTTCCTTAAAGAAAAACTTCAATCAGAACTCCAATGTAAAAGAAGATAAAAATGTTTCATCATTATCCATTCATGAAGACCAATGTAACACAAAATCAACTCATGAAGACCAATGCTTCAACATCATCAATTCATGAAGACCAATGCTTCAACATCATCAATTCATGAAGACCAATGCTTCAACATCATCAATTCATGAAGACCAATGCTTCATCAACATCATCAATTCATGAAGTCCAATAATAAAAGAATGAAAGTTGACCTCTAATTCTGATGTCACTTCCCATGACCCTTGACCTTGAAGGTCAACTTCCGGTAAATTATAATAATTTATGTATACCATTTCCTGAAAAATCAACTATCAGAAATTCAGTCTCCTGTCTTCCTAATAGGACCATTCATGGTATAAAAATGGAAAATCTACTATCAGAAATCCAGCTATCTGTTTTTCCAATAGGACCATCCATGGTATAAAAATGGAAAATCTACTATCAGAAATCCAGCTATCTGTTTTTCCAATAGGACCATCCATATTAAATATATTCTGGAAGTGAAAAGAGTCAACATTCAAAACAACTAAAAAAAAATGAACTTCAATATTGTGATATTTAAGTTCAACATAAAATAAAAGTACATAATCTCTATGGAATGCTTTTGAAATATCATAACTTATTATGATTTCCATGACACAAGTATACTTTGTAACATAATTCTATAAAATTAATGAAACTTCAACTGAAGTCTTTTCAGACAAATTTTTACCTCTTTAACATAATTTATGTGTTCAGTTTTCCCTGCCTAGTTCTTACTATAGTGAAAATAGGAATGGGGCTAAATCTTCAGGTAGAGCATAAAGAATTTGCATATATAATGAACAGGAAAACCTGTTCTACCAGGTTTAACCCTTGATCTTGTTCAAATTTCTCTATTTAACCCTGAGACTTCTATTACCAGTATGACTATAACTCCACATCAAAAATGGAAGAAACCTATTGGTTTCACTACTTTTAATGTCTTTCTCGACTTTAACCAATGCATTTTAACCTTTCAATAATAACCATATACATATTCAGAATAACCTGTATTTCTTGGTTTTGCCACTAGAGGGCACACCACACAAATATTTCTCCAAGATTAGTATTGTCATTTTTTCTTCCATGCCTACAGAATGGAAATTTGGAATATATTCCCAATTTGCTCACCAGTATTTAGTTTACTCTCCTATCAATATATATATTTCAGTTCCATGACCAGAAACTCGTTCTTACAACACCATTTTTAGGACTTAACGAGATCAAATTACAGAACTGCTTACAGTGTTCCCGAGCAGAAAAAATAGAATTTTCTTTCATGGAAAATGGTTCTGATATCCATTTTTAATCAGCATATACCGATTCCAAGAAATATCTTCTCCCAATTATTTTCTCTCGTCTTTGTTTAAAAATGGGAATTCATGTTAAATCAATGTTTTGCGCTAATCAATTACGTTTCAAATCCCTAGTCTACAAGACTCCAACAAGAACCTCCAGAACAAGACAAGTTTACCCTCGTGGTTCACACCTCTTCATTCTGGCCGGTAATAATTACGAAACGTCTGCAAAGGCTCACTAACCAGCGCAAAACTTGACCATAATCCTAGCCAGCTAAAGACAATCTCCGTTATTCAGTCTTCATAACAGACATTGTTATATTTATTTCGACTGTCACGAAAATCACTTATCCTTGCTCCATAATAGGACGTCCATATGCCCTTAATAATTATTCATCTTTGACGACCCATTATCATAGAAAAATGACCAAACCACGTGTACTACGGAAGCCAACTTACCGGCCCGCCACGAGGTATTTATAACATGAAATTTGTAACCGCTGCTAAATTTCACCTAGAAACCACGAACGTATTTTAGTTCTGTTTATTTTTACTTGAACTCTTCCCTAATATTTACCCTACATATTTAATCAAATTGGCCTTTGGCTCGGGACCATGACCAGGATCACCCAATATTTATTAACGCCTAGCTAAACATGCCACGTGAACACGTACAGTGAAAATTTGGATTTTCCAGATCTCCAACCATGGTTGAATCAGGTAAGTATATCCTAACTCATTTCAACATGAGTAACTTTTCCATAGAAAGTCAAAAGATACACTTACCCTTTTCAACACGCTGGCTAAAAGATCCGAAGCCCGCTGTGACCGCTAGACCATACTCCAAAGTTCCACTGTTCTGTTCCACCGCCCAACAAGGAGAGTGCCACTTGTCAATCCGGTCGCACCTTTATTGAGCCGCACGCCTTTGTGATTCCAAATTAGGGGACGTCACAGTGTTATCCACCCTGTCTCAATCCCTTCATGTATGGCCACTAGAGGCCGCTGCAATAAAAATCACTCGGCAGCATCTTTTTCAAAACACAGCAAATCAATATTTGCTACAGGTGTAAAATGTTCTAGCGCCTTCAGTTACAAGTAAATGATACGAATGAGAATAAATCAATTGTCATATTTTCAATACACATCAGGGGTAGAAATTAACTATTTTTTCAAGTTTCCCCTGGGCAACCACAGCACTTTTACAAGTTGTCCAAGCCTCCAGAAAGTTACCCAGTTTCCCGCCACATGAGAATAATAGTTAATAGTTAGCTTGTTAAAATACACTGACATTGAAAATGTTGCAAGTATAGATGAACTAGAACTAGAACTATTTTTGTCATCACCATGAAAACAGTGTTTCCCCACAAAAAAGAAGATTTTAACTGTATTTAATGTTCCCAATATTGTTGGAAGTGATGTGTTCTGCTGAAGATAGAAAGCTACCCCATGGGAAACCAGCTAAGGAAATAAAGTTGCCTGACACGAATGAGAGTTGCCCTGGGCACCTAGACACCTGCTAATTTTGAACCCTGCACATGTTTCTATTCAAAATCTAGAATAGGGCAAACACAACTATGTGTAGCCATGTATATAAATCTTAAATTTATATCACAAAATACATCAAACACATGTATAGGAGTCCCTAGTTTCTGTATTATTATCCCAAACTCACACATTACACACATGTAGACTGTCAATACTTCAACATATCTCTGTTGACATTTTTCTCTGGATACCCCGCATATTTGTTCATTTCAGTCTCTGTGTCAAGTGCTCATGATTTAGAATTGCATTATTGTACATTCGGAAATTAAAAAACCAATTTTTTCCATTTTCTGTGGCAGTTACCAAAGAGTGTGACACAAATTTTGCTGGAACAATTACTTTCTGAATCAACACATCATCAGTTTTCCAAAATAGTCTATCTTGCTCTGCGCGTTGAAATAGATGAAGTTGGAGCCTAGCTGTTGGGGCAGTGTCATCAACTTTGTGTGTTAGAATTTTTTCCAGCATTCCAAAAGTTATTAATTTGCTATATATGTCTCTATTCTGAATTTGCTGAACTCTCTGCATGTCTACACACACAAACACAATCTTCTTGACCTGCACATAAATGAGTTACTGTGGTGCATTAATTTCTTTGTGTTTTTGATGACAGGATCAATGTCTGCCTTTTTCAGATCATATCCCAGTTTACTGTCGCCATCCAAAAGTTGCAGGCATTGGTCACTATAGAGCGAAACGTTGTTTCTGACATTTTCTCACTTGACTGGCTAGTGCTGTCCTTTGACATGCACATGTCAAGAAACTGTCAAACAGTGCATAGTTTCTTGAAACAGGTTTCACTATGTATCATAATGGTCCAGTGAGTCAACAGTAGTCTTGACAATATGAGGCTAAGTAAGCTGGCTGCATGATGCTTTCAGTAAGTGACCACATGATAACAAAGGGTTAATTAACACAGAGGTGTTAATTCTCCCAAAGGTTACAGTTGAGTGCCCCCTGGTGTGAACTGAATACACAACCTGTCTGCCTCTGTACCAGTGACTACACACAGTTGTGTTGGCCCCTATCCAGATTTTGAATAGAAGCATGTGTATTGAAAATATAATGGCAATTGATTTACACTCATACATGTAGATGTTATTTGTTTTTAATGAAAGATACATTTAGGACCTAAAATATTGTAAAAGTCATTGACCATTTAAGGTTTTTAAAAAAAGCTCATGTTATGTACATGTAGTGACCATTGTTTATATCTATGTACAGTGAAACCTGTTTCATGAGACCACTGTGATGAAAGACCACCTGCCTTTTCAGACCATGTTTACCATGTCCCTTTTCCTACATGTACCTTTCATGTTTTTTGCACCTCTCATGAGAAACCACCTGCCTTATGTAACCACCTGCCTTATGTAACCATTTTTAGCAAGTCCTATGGGCAGTCTCTGAAAACAGGTTTTTTCATTATATTGTCAAGATTTTATTACATTATAAGTATATGACAGGTTTGCAAAAGTCCTTTCCATTGCAGCCCAGCTGAGTTCACATTTTGCATTTACTCCAATGAGTTTGTGAGAAAAGAGCACTGTACAGGGTTTGCCATCATTAGAGGTCTGTAAACGCAGGCAAACACTAGCTAACACTGGCAAACACCAAGGCCCAAGAGCATTTTCCAGCGAGCATTGGTCACCGTTAGCCAGTTTATGTAACACTGCAAATGCTGTCTAATGCTGGCTGACGCTGGGAAGTGTCTTGAGACACTGAAATGATCAATTTAATGCTGAAACTAGTTACTAGTGTATCCTCATTTACAAACCATTGGGTGCAGAATCCCCAATTTTTCAAAATGGCAGCCAAGTCAGAGTGGGTTAGTCCCGATTGAATATTTTGAAGAGGTAGTATCCAGAACATATGTGTGATTAGTGTTAAGGGAAGGTTAATTTGTCGCATGAATATAATGTACAATATATGATGGGACTTTCCCAGTATAAACAATTTTAATGTAAATACAATGCCTTGAAATTACCAGGTGTGGGCAGCGGTGGGCCCAGAATAGGAATATTGTATCAGACACTGAAGTTGCCCCCAGGCTATGAAGTAAGTAGCAGCACTGGGCAGACATGCCAAGCGACTCCACTGGGTCAAAGATGGAGCTTAATGGAGAAGGTTGCCCTGATAGTGGATACAGGTCCAAAAGTACAGATGGGTTTTTACCCTCAGCACATAAAGTGCTGGAGGGTATTGTTGTCCGTCTGTCCGTCCACCTTTATTTACATTATTATGAATCAAAATGGATGGAAGAATAGGCAAAAACAAACTTTAAAGCTGCAAGATCATATTCTCACACAAGAAGATTTATAGATGACATGTGTGCTTTAAACAATGGAGATGAAATGAAGGAAAATTTGAAAAACATATATCCCAAAGAATTAATATTAAATCTGGAAAATGAAAGTCATACAAAAGCTGCTTTCCTTGATCTGGATCTATTCTAAATAATTATTTAGCCAATCATAAACAATATGTTGAGCTTGAGGATTTTAAGTTTATGTTGATAAATATAAGTACTGGAGTACCGCAAGGACCTACTTTAGGTCAAAATGTAACCTGAACATAAATAAAGAAGTAAGTAACCTTGAACATGAATAAAGAATTACGTAACCCTGAACATAAAGAATTAAGTAACCCTGAACATAAATAAAGATTTAAGTAACCCTCAACATAAATAAAGAATTAAATAACCCTCAACATAAATAAAGAATTAAGTAACCCTCAACATAAATAATTCAGTAACTCTCAACATATATAAAGAATTAAATAACCCTCAACATAAATAAAGATTTAAGTAACCCTCAACATAAATAAAGAATCAAATAACCCTCAACATAAATAAAGAATTCAGTAACCCTCAACATAAATAAAGAATTAAATAACTTCACCACAAATGAAAAATTAAATAATCCTGCATATAAATAAAGAATTAAGTAACCCTGAACGTAAATAAAGAATTAAGTAACCATGAACATAAATAAAGAATTAAGCAACCCTCAACATAAATAAAGAATTAAATAACTCTGAACATAAATAAAGAAGTAAGTAACCCTGAACATAAATAAAGAATTAAGTAACTGGGAACATAAATAAAGAATTAAATAACCTCAACATAAATAAAAAATTAAGTAACCCTCAATATAAATAAAGAATTAAGTAACCCTGAACATAAATAAAGAATAAGTACAGTAAGGAAGTACATGAAAACAAAATTAAATTCATGATCTTATATGCACAGAAAAAAGAGTCTCAATTCCGAAATAGCAATAAACAACACGGTTATTGACTGTAAAAACTTTAATATCCTGGGTATTAAGATTGATAAGCATGTAAGCTGGAAGGATCATATTGCTGAAATTGCTTTCAAGTTATCACAAACATTAGATGTCATGAACAGAATAAAGAAGTTTCTCCCTACACATATTATTCAAGTAATTCATTATTCACTGTTGCTCCCACATTAATTTGAACTATCATGGCATATTATTGTGGGGTCATAAAAGCATTAAAATTGCCCAACTTCAAAATATGGCTCTTCAAATAGTAAATCACAGCAAATTTATTGTACATACAGATCCCATTTTAAAGAATTTAAAATTGTTGAAATTAAATTATATTTACATCATGGGTAAATGAGCTCCCTTGCTCAGTCTTATGCTAAATTTTTGTTCCAGAGCTCATTTACCTATGTTTTTCTGCTAGGTAGACATATTCAATGGATTTACCTATGGGAAGATACACAACTATCCGTTTACTGTGTAGTCACACAGCCAGAAGCTCCTTCAGCAGGGCTTCAGTGGAACTTTGTTTTTCCACGAACTATTCCTGTTTATGCACTCAACGACCCCTGAAGTGCACCAACAGTAACCTCAATCTTTTGAGTCCACTGTAATTCAAATTTTCATTTGGATTCAACTTTGCGTTGACAACCACTGTCACACGAAGTCCGGAGCTCCGTGTTACGTAATCACAAGCCCGTGTTTTGCGTAGCAACGGAAAAGTTGTACTCTGGTATATAAACAGACGTCACGTCATTTTCCCCTCAGTCCCTGATGAGTTTCAGTCGAAACGAAACCGGTCGGACCCATCTCCACTAGCCGTTGCGACTTTCGCCCGGTATCTTTAGCTCATAAATTATATTTACATTTTACAACAATTAAATTTCTATTTCAATTTTGCAAACAATAGATTCCCTGAATATTTCAGACATTTCCAGATGAAATCTGCCTCTGAAATTCATAGGTACAACACAAGAAACAGATTAAACTGTTTAGAGAAAGAACAGACTTACATGTAGTTGGTACTAGGAAGTGTATCAGAGATGAAATTGTAGAAACTCTAAATAATACTCCAGATATTGTGTTGAACAAAGTCCACACTTGTAGCAGAACAATGTTTGCACATTATGCTAAACAATATTTGTAAATAAACAGACTGTTACTTGCACTATAAGTAGTTGTTATGTTTGAATGTTTCATAACTTCTATCACAGAACCTCCAAACAAATGAAGATTGTATAATAAAAGTAATGATTTATAATAAATATATTACTATTTGTACTCTGTACCAATTGACACCACAGCATCTATCTTTTATAGACTCTATAATGATATTGTGTATCATATCTTGTATTGTATTTCAAGGTGGCTGTCACCCTAGTGGCCTTAAATAGTCTTAATGAGAGTCTCTTGGCATGAACTGGTTGATGTTCCATGATTTGTATAATTCTGTTTTATACATGGTCAAATAAAAGAATGTAAGTCTTGAGTCCATTCTAGACCAGGACTCTGTGATTCTGACATAGAAATGGTGGTTATCTGTGAACGGCTCCACTGTGTCACAGTGCCAGGTTTGCAGTGAAGTTCACAGGCCTTCAAAGTTGATCATAACTCGTAATCATATTCACACATGGTCCCAAGGCCTGTCAATGGTTGTCAGCAAGAGAAGCCAGTCAGAAACACAGTAGTGGATATACCAAACTGTACATACGAAGGTTTATAAAATTTCCGGACGATTCGATAAATATACTATGACTGAAATATGGTTGGCTTTTTGGCAAGAATTTCCTTGATAAGTGGCTGTTTAATGATCAAGTGCGAATTCAATGCTAGTTTCTCCACATAAACTTACATTCTACCGAATTGCCTTGATGAATAAATGGAAATCTCTTAGTGCAGAAAAGGTCACAGGTCTAGAGTATATTAATTGGGCAATAAAATAGATCTGTTCGGTCTGTTATAGCTTGTTATATGGGCTGAGCTGATCCCTAGGAGAACATGTGAAACTACATGGTAGATTTCCGGGAAGTGGGTATTCTTAGCTTCAGCTATACAAGTAAATGGGTACACTGCTCGATGTTGACCAGCTTACCACTGATTCACTTTTAAGGATATACAGCAAGTTTGCATTGGCTTTAGTGATGAGGGACACTTTTCTTTTGTTAACTCTCTCAATACACTCAAAAAGTCCGCAAGGTATGCATTTTGGGAAAACAAACAACATAAAGATTAATTCTGTAGCACTGTAGTAGTGTTTTCCAGCTATGTTTACACAGCAACCATTCTTTGATACAAATTTGGCCTGATATTAAATTGGTGGTAAACTCTAGAATACCCTATCTATGTAAAAAGTGTGTCTCAAATTTTGACCTTTTGTTATTGTTCTTCATATACAGCTGTTTGAAGTTGAAAATATGACACATCAAAGGCAAACCACCTTTGATCAACTCTTTTGACAATACAGAACAAAACTTGGAAAATCTGAGACACACTTTTTTATTCAATACATACACTTCAGTTTGCTACAGATTTGAGGCCAATATGTTCAGACTTGAATAAGTTGAAGCAATATTTGTGCTGAATTGTGATGATTACTTGTATAATTGTTAAATATTGCAACCAACCGACAAAGTGAAATTGAAATGAATATCATCCTCAGTTTGTTAGCTTTCTGAAAATGTATAGTTTATCATACTTTATATGTGAAACCAAAGTTATATTCAGTAAATTTATGAAAGTCCCTGCCAGCTTGCCATATATCCTTAACTCCATATAGACGTAGGCTACATGTGCGTTGTAAGGTCTCCTTGCAATATTGACAACAATGAACTGATCATTTCCCAGTTTACTGTAGCCATCCAAAAGTTGCACGCATTGGTCACTAGAGCAAAATGTTGTTTCTGACATTTTCTCACGTGACTGGCAAGTGCTGTCCTTTGACATGCACATGTGGAGAAACTGTCAAACAGTGCATAGTCTCTTGAAATAGGTTTCACTATGTATCATAATGGTCCAGTGAGTCAACAGTAGTCTTGACAATATGAGGCTAAGTAAGCTGGCTGCATGATGCTTTCAGTAAGTCACCACATGATAACAAAGGGTTAATTAACACAGAGGTGTTAATACTCCAAAAGGTTACAGTTGAGTGCCCCCTGGTGTGAACTGAATACAGAACCTGTCTGCCTCTGTACCAATGGCTACATATTGACTACAATGAACTGAATATCAAGTTTTCATCCTGGATCCCTCATCACAGTACTACAGTGTCCAGTGTATTTGCTGTCCTTTCTTTAACGACAGCAGAGCACCACAAAAGGTTATTGGCTCCATGTCTTTACATGTATCTGGGTTTTGTTCCAGGCTGCATTTTCTCCCAGGAGTTGGACATCTCTTGGTGATGAACTTCTGACAACATATGCTCATAAATTTATTCCTTCCTCAAGACTCCCAATTATTTTCTAATAGGATGTACAGTGAAAACTCGTTATAATGACACCATCTGTTCCCTTAGAAATGTGTCGGATAACTGAATATGTCAGACAATTGAATCCAAGAACAAAGAAAATGAACTTTTGCCATTCAAAACTTGTGTCATTATAATGAATATGTCAGTTATCTGGGTGTCGTTATAATGAGGTTTCACTGCAGTATATATATATATATATTTTTTTTTTTTTTGTCACTTTGGTCATATCAATTAGAACTGCAATGCCAGGCCTGCTTGTTAAGGTGTATTCATGTGGATGTGCTATGAATCCATTTATGTTGCATATTAATTATGCATAGACTGTCACATCTGGTCTGTCAGTGACTGCAGACGTGATTTACAGGGAAAACATATGCTAGTCTTCATGTCTATAAAATGATCAAGTGAACTTCATTACCAGCCAAGAATTGATCCCCAACAGGAAGGGTAGTAAATATCTGCTCTTAATTTGAAGAGATGTTTATATTTTGAGTAATGTTTGTACATGTCCAGATTCTTTGTGAAGTGATTCCAACAAAATGCTCACTTCTTAACCAGACAAGCAGGTTCACCTCAGCTTGTACATGTACATGTATTGTGTTACTGATGATACCAGAATACATGGCCACAATGATATAGATCATGTGGAACATGGGTACCGCAAAATGTTGACAGCAAAACATTTCCTTTTATGTGCAATTACACTCTTAATTTCAACATAATCTTTTCTCCCATGGAAGCCCAATCACTCTAAAAAGATAGGATAACAATCTCAGTATCAGCAAATTAGCACATGGGTGGTTATAGGGAGCAGCCAGTAATATTGGGCAATAGTGAAGGCTGCTACATGGATGTTTATAGGGAGCAGCCAGTAATATTGGGCAATAGTGAAGGCTGCTACATGGATGTTTACAGGGAGCAGCCAGTAATATTGGGCAATAGTGAATGCTGCTACATGGAGGGACAGAGGAAACCTGGTGATGAGTTTAGCTTGTGGGAAAATGGCACTCTATGTAAAAACTAGATTTTAGTGTACATGCGTATTGTGTATTTGTAGGCATGATTGTTAAAGACTGAAATAAAATTGGCATAAAAAATCATGAGATGATGACAGGCAGTGTGCACTATAGGGCACATTTCAAAGTAAAAAAAAAAAAAATTGAACGTTTTCAAATTTTCAACCACATGATTTTTGATGACCATGTGGGTGATACAAAACAGAGAAATGTTTAAGGTCAGCCTAACTGTATGCAACTGTTTCCACTTTGACTGTTGTATTGAATACACTAAGACATCCAAACTTTGCTGTTATCATGCCAATCATATTTTACTTAGTCTTGAGTCCATACTCTATCAGTCATGGTGGCAGGTATTAACTGTTTCCAGTCCAGTACCTCCCCCCCCCCCCACACACACACACCTGGTGAAATCTACATGTACTTCTATTTCAGTGAATATATGTAGATATCTACTTTACTCTTCAAATTGGTCAAAACCATTAAAGGAACCAACATTTGACCACTAGATGGTTTTGGTGGCTTAGGGGGAAACGATTAATGTTTGTGCTGACAGTGAGTAAGCTGTGCAGGGTGGATGTGTTCTTACTTTGAAGTCATTGCTTTACCATTTGCTGCTCAGCTTTAATACCAGTAGTCAAAAGTGCAGTAAATGTACATGTAAATTGTCATCTGCCTTAACTCATTCCACCCTAATGACGCTTTTTCCCGCTAATATCTAAATGTCGTCTGCTAATTGTATTTTACTAATTCAGGGATTGTTTTTCAAAATTTTGGATGAAACTTGCATGGAAGATCATTCCAAATTATATGCCCATGGTCAACAGCTTGTCTTGGCGCACTCTCGGCGCATTGCGCCCAGAGCGCACCAAGGAAAGCTGTTGACTTGGTCTTCTATCAGGGTGGAATGAGTTAATGTAGAAAACATTAATTCTCTCTGAGAATAGTGAATGAGGCCAGTCATGATGGCAGGCACTATGTCCCACAACTCTCCTGTGCATGAGGTGAAAATGCAAAATACAGTGGTACCTGCTGTATGGGGCCACCCCCTCTACCAAGAAAATATGACCACATACAGCAGGTGACCTGTCACCACAGGTAAATTTTACAAAGAAATTGACTCCTATGTGCGAGCCCAGTGACCACAAAAAGCAATGTGGCTGCTTATGGCAGTGATTGCATACAGCAGGTACCACTGTAGTTGCCTTCCCACTTTGGCTGGTGAGAGGAACTGTTCCCATTCATATAGTATTCAGGTAATGGCAAAGGCAAAGTGCACCCCCAATCTGAGTGAACAGGCCACTACAGTGTATATACATTTAGTACAGAGTATGTTATAGACCCCCCACGAGGACAGACTTTAATAAAAAAATGGAAGATTTTTTTTTTTATTGTGCCAATTTCATAAAACAGGAGTGTTATCTTTTGGGAGGCTTTAAACCTATATCAATGTGAATGGATCTGAAGGCACTCTGCAGAAAATTTTTATAATTTTTTTAATACATTTGACTTAGTACTTATATAACAAAATATGAGAATTGCTCCAACCTCACAGTGTTAGTATTTTAGATCTTATTATTGTATCATACAAAAGTTTTTTAAACAAACAAAGTGAGTCAAATCCGAACACTAAAAGATAACTCTCAAGAAGCACTATGTAACCTAATAGACCAACAAGATTGGTCTAAGGTGCATGCTTGTAAATGAAACATGGAGGACCTTCAAAGACATGTCTATAGTTGTAATAGAGACTATTGCACCTATAAAACAAGACTGAAACAACAGAGTGAAATATGGTTCAATAGAAAAATCTTAGAATTAATAAGCAACAGAGACGAAGTGTTCTTTAAGTTTAGAAAAGGTGGTAAGGAGGAATGGTTTGGGGAATACAAAAAGCTGAGAAATAAGGTTCAAAGAGTAATTATCAAAGCCAAAAAGAATTATATATATATATATGATGAGATGAAAATAGGATGTCACCAAAAAACTTTAGGAAATAATAAAACCTGAGGAAAACAAAAAGGTGAAAAGAGAGCTACAGGGCTGCGAATGGAAAATGGAACAGACATCTTTTTTTGAAAATGATTTTGTTGCATCCAGGTTCAACTCGTTTTTCTGTATTATTGCTTCCAAACTTTCAGAGAAACTACCTTTTAGGGCATTTGATAAATCTTAAGTGAATTCTACCGGCTGAAAGGTACAGAGAAAGATTGTTTTAAACTCCAAGTGGTTAATGAAAATGAAATACAAATGTTTTTGAAAGGTTAAATACATCTAAGGCAATGAGATTTTTTAAGGATGGCTCAAAATATATTGCTAAACCACTTATTGGCATTATGAATGTCTCCCTACTGACCTCCTGTTTTCCTAGTGAATTGAAAGTGGCGCCTTTATATAAAAAAAGCAATTGTAACAATGAAAGGAACTATATATCGATGTCAGTCTTACCAGTGGTATCAAAAATATATGAGAGAATTGTCTTTATTCAATTCCATCGGTATTTGGGCAAGAAAAATATTCTTTAAAAATTTTATTCTGGTTTTCGAACCTCCTTCTGGACTGACACTTCGGTGATTCATATGGTTCATACCGTAGGATTCAATATGGATAAAGGTTTATACACAGGAGTGGTGTTTTTAGATCTTTAAAAGGCATCCGACACCGTCAACCACCAAATTTAGTTACAAAAGCTCTATTACAACAGTGTTGCCAACCCTCCCGGATTACCCGGGAGACTTACGGAATTTTGTGCTTCAAATTCTTAAAAAAGTGTGGATTTTTGACACATTTGAGTCACCTCCCAGAAATTCATCAGTATTTCCCTTCTATATTTCATATTAATTTATCAATCGCCCGTAATTTTACTTTCTGTCTCCTGGATTTTAAGTTTGGCATGTTGGCAACACCGTCACAACCACATCTAGATTATGGATGTAACATTTGATTTAGAGCTCTTGAGTCAAAGTTTAAAGATAAATGACAAACAGCTCAAAACAAAATGATTCAGTATATACTTGGTGAACGTAACAGATTTCATGTGGGTTTCAATCAGTTCAAACAACTGAACTGGTTGAATGTCAGTAAGAGAGGTAGTAGATTAGTTTTCTCTTGAACACACATACAGCACTAGCAAATCCAGAATACATGAAGGGCACTTATATTGTGAATTCTTTGCATGCTCAGACCAGAAGAAACAAAACTGCTTTTGTTCTTCCAGACATATAAACACAGGATTCATACAGTTTCAGATTTAATGATATTAAACTCTTGAATAATCTACAAGAAGAAATACAAAAGAGTCGAACCAAAAGAAAGAAAAAAATAAAGAGATAACTGAAGCAGCACCTTCTAAGTAAAATAGAAGCACTGGAAAATGACATTTACATCTACATTGTATTATTAAGTTGTAAATTTCCGATATCCCTCCCTAATATGCACTAATAATTTCATCTAACAAATTTATATTTTTCGTTTTGTAAGTATATTCATATTATTTTATACATTTATTATACCTATGCTGCTTAAAGATTACTCGTGACTTTCTGTCATTGGCTCTATCATCTAAATCAGTATTATAAGTGGTCCACAATGGAAATAAGTGTTGACAAATATCAGGCTTTCTGGTGCTCCCATTTCACTGATCCATGGTTCAGGATTTCAGAGATCCAGTGTTGGTTTTTAAGATAGTCTCAAGTCAGGGATAGGATGTTTTTATTATAATTAATGCATTGAACTATGTATCTTGTATGTGAATAAAATAACATCAATCAATTGATAGATCATATCCTGCTTTCCACAAGTGTTCCCCCAAACAAGTGACAAGGCTATTATAGCTCAGGCAAGAAAGCGATCCATTCATCGTGACATGAGAATAAGGGCAATGATTTGTTAGCAGTTTTGTGTAACTTAGAGATTGATCGCTTTAATGCTAACACTGTGTCAAAGACAGAGGTTTGGTTCAATGAAGTAGATTCATGCAGATGTAATCTTAGAACCCTGTGATTGAGCTGAATTGTTGTGGTGTTCTGTGGTTGTAACAGTTACTGTGCCATATACTGAAAATTCATGGTCATGCAGGGTAACTGTCTTACCATCAATATCATTTCTACTCTTTGGCAATAGCATTGACTACCTAGGAAAAAAATACAAATGAACCCTCTGGGCCCAAGAGCCGATATGTCAGGCCTAAATACATTGAGTTATAAAACTCTTAGGACCTAAAGGTTTAACATGCCTAGAATATCACATGAAATAAATGCCCACATCGAGCTTGTTACAACTATCTAGCGAAGCTTTGGGGAGTATTAGGCAAGTGTTGCTGAGGCAGCAGCAACACATGTACCTGTACACTATAGTCCCTGTTTAATAAGTTTCAGGTTAAAGTTACCCTCTAATAGACAAAAGTCTTCTGATTCAAATACCCAGAGGTACTTGTTGGTTTCAGAGAAACACTGTATATGCTAACATTGTCACATTTTCAGGTGACACTGGGGCTCACACAAAATAAAGGCTAAAAAGACAGTTAGCAAGCCACACTGAACTGTATGTTCTTCTGGTGGAGTCAGTATTAACTCATTCCATACTATGGTCACAGGCCTTGGTCAGTGGTTCTGACACTGCCTGGCAAGTCATGCTGCAGCTGCCCTTGCGGCAGCTGCAGCATGACTTGCCAGGCAGTGCCAGAACCACTGACTTAAGACTATAGGCATGTTGGTACTTGAATGAAAGCTCCTTTGATGAAGAATTTAAATATGCAATTGTCGTCTTAAATCTAGGTAAATATATGGAAAAATCAGGGATTGGTATTGAATGAGTTAAAGCTTTTCCTTGATATTGTTTAATGTTTCCTAGGAGGCTGTCCCATCGGTTGCCCTTTGACCCTGCAATGTTAAATATATCAACTTAATGTGACCCTAAGTTTATGAACCACTTTCAGTCTGGCAGTATAAGCATGGATAGTTGTGTCAACCATCCATGGCATAGTAATGGTAGTTCAATGTATTTTGCTGCGTTGCAAATGTTGGTCACAAAACAGCTCAAGGTGGTCACTTATAACATGCTGTATGCACTACAGAAATACCGTGAAGTTATGTAACAATTTATTTTTTTGCAGAGTGCTAAAAAAGCTCTCTCATCCATTACATGACAGTGGCATTCTTTTCAGGTGCCACTATAAAACACAATGTTTAACTATTGTGTTGTTTGTGTATACCATGATACCGCCTTAGCTGCCACAATTCTACACTTAAGAAACGAGGGTCGCTTTTGCGTGTGTTATGGCATAATGATACGGGTGATTGAAGCTGACATCGTGGGCGTGGTGACGCGGGTGATTGAAGCTGACATCGTGGGCGTAGTGACGCGGGTGATTGAAGCTGACACCTTGGGCGTGGTGACGCGGGTGATTGAAGCTGACATCGTGGGCGTGGTGCACTAGCGTGCACCACACCCACAGTGTCAGCTTCAATCACCCACGTCATTATGCCATAACACAGACAAAAGCGACCCGCATTGCTTATATTTACATTTCCCTCTTAATTTTTCTGCTCAATTACACGAAATTTAGGAATGTAATACATAGAATTAAGAGAAAAGTTCCGGAAACCCAGGTGGGCTTGGCTTATTGGAATGTGGGCGGGACACCTGTGTTATGGTCCCATAACACACAAGGCTAATGTGTTATGGTCTCATGACACACCAGGCTCTCTCCTATACTTGCAATGTTAAAAATTAGACTGAATGTAAATGTTTCCACATGTACATATTCTTAGCACAACATTAAACAATTCTTCAATCCAAATGTTGATCAGCTATTTCTAGCGAGTAAACTCTCCAGTTTGTTTTGTAGGAGCCATTACAGAAGCTCAGGCTGTTCCTAAATCATCCATTGAGAAATAGTAGACAGGCAGCAGACATTTTTCATTGAAATAAGTTTTATCATCAAAAGAGCACATAAAATTTGACCACCATGATATGGGAAATATACGAGTGTTGAAGCCTTAATCCTGGTTTGGTGTATACTGCACATGAGACTGTTTGTTGGATTAAAAATGTGCCGCAGGAAAGTTCTTCTCCTCCGAATCACTCCTGCCACCCAGTTTAGCTTTCCAACTATTCACTGTAGTTCTTTTTAGTAGCTGATTTTCTATGTGCCTATGTTTGAACAAGTTGTTAAGTTCATTTGTATTTTGCTCACAAAAGGAATAAGTTCTTGTGTTGACACAAATGTCAACCCCTAGAAATGTGACCTTTTCGTGGGAGGGATAACCTTGAGTTCATTGATTTTGAAGCCTAAGCTTTGCAACAATTCATGTAAAGTTGTGTATGCTGTGACACGTTCCTCGTAGAAATCACGTACAGTATGCCCAAATAATCACCCAGGTACATACATGTAAGGCATGCAAATAAAGATTCATCTTTTAATCATTCTTAAGACAAATGCTGAAAATTTTGGGGCAATTTTTAACTACCAAACGGAAGTTGTGTGTCCCCCATGTCTGTGGTATTTTGTGTTCCTGCCAAGGTCTATCAGAGGCTGGTTGTGTTGTATTACTCTGGGTGGATCCTCACCATGTCATAGGCTTCAAAGAGGTTAATTGTGTACAGCCAACCAACAGTTGGGAAAAGTTTTGTGGCACTATTAATATGGTTTTGATATTGGAATTTATTAGTCCTCATACAAGCGTTTAATATTTTTCCTCATGGCTTGCTGTCCTCATGTGTTTATCGTACATTGCCATTTTCTTTCTGGATGGTACCCTCTATGCACTCACAATTTTTTGGTTTGTCATTTACTTGTGGACAAGTACTGTGGTTTTATTTCTTTAGCGGTTTATTCTTCAATTTTATGTTTATTTTTAAACTCGGCACATAAAGTGCTGGAGGGTATTATCATTCCCTCCATCCTCCGTCCGTCTCTCCATCTTGTCTACGTTACTGCAATATCTCCAAAAATATTTACTGTACCAGTACCAATTTTTTTCATCACAGAAGAACCCTATGATGGACCAGGTTCCTATTGAAAACCAGCTTCCACTGATTATCTTTAAACTTTCTATGAAACTTTTAATGATGACATTACATTACCGCGATATCTCAAAAAATATGTACCAAATTTTTGTCAGAGATGTATTTTATGATGGACCAGAACCTTTTTTAAAACCAGCTTCCTCTGATTATTGTTAAACTTTTTGTGAAACTTTAATAACATGTTTATTTGAAAGCTGTCTGTGTGGAGTCAACTCTGACAACTTCACCCCGATATCGCAAGAAATACTGACCACAACTTTACCAAATTTTTGTCAAAGATGCATCTTGTGATGGACCAGAATCCTATGTAAAACCATGTTCCTTTTTTGTATTTGTAAACTTTTTATGAAACTTATAAAATATTTATTTGGAGGCCGTCTGAATGGTGCACAAGGGCACAATGTTACCTTAATATCTCAATGATCCAATACAGCTTCACCAAATTTTTTTTTGGAGATGCATATTATGGTGGACCACATTTCTATTTCTACCTGCTTCCTCTCATTATTTTTAAACTTATGAAAATTTGGATGTATGTTTTTAATGGTCGTATGAGTGACACACACTACAGTGGGCTTTGTCACCAGGACCTGCCCCAAGAACACATCCAAAAGCGCTCTTTCATTTCATAGACAACAATATGGAAATTGTATGTAAAGTATTCTACTGTGAAGTCTCACCAAAAAAAATGCAGAATTAAGGAACAAAAATTTTGGGTGCCGAGAGTAATCCGTTCTCTGAACACTATTTTTTCCATTAGTAGATTTATTATTGGTACAAAATGCATTGTAAAGTCTACATAAGTCTGTTGTTCACTGACAGAAACCATACTCAATCCCGTCAAGCAAATACTTTCTGTCAAAGTCCTGTGACTTTGGGAATCTCCCACTGATTTCAGCAAGTTGGTCAGTCATAAAAGTGGACTTAAGATGATTATTTGGTGGGTTAAGTTTCAGGTTATCAGTGCTCATCCTGGTTGGTGCTTTTCTGTCAGGTGTATTTTTCTCCTGCCTCCTGCAGATTTTCTGTGTTGTGAAACCATGCAGCTTGCATTTGATTTGGGGGTCTTTGACTTGTATATTTGCACTGGGAGCCAAAACCACAGTCAATTCTCTCTCAGAAAGTTGATGCATAGACCTTTTCTTTTTGTGATATTTGCCACCTAATCATTGCTGGAGTTTTTCTGGGGCTAAAACAAGAACCAGAATTGGTGCTGGCTTATGTGAGTCCAGTCTGTTCCTTCATCTGTGACTTTATGCCAGTGTACATCAGCCACTATCATTAGACTGGATGTTGTGTATAATTTGGCATAATCACCTACTTCACTGGTATAATGCAGATAGTTAAAAATGTGATGTTTGTCTACTTTTTCATCGTTTATCAATTTGCGTAGTATGCATGCATTTGCCAATATCCATTGGGCTACATGAGACCTCGGCCAATCTCTCCTGTGTTTTCTGCATTCACAGAAAACGGGTTCTGTGTCTCCATTTGCAGCAAATATTGCTTTCTTTTTTATCAGAGTAGACATGCTTACTTCAATAGTCATGAAAAAGCAACGCTTTTATAAGAGAACCTGGTGAACACTCACCTTGTGTGCCAATCAAGACAAAGTTCAGGCTGTTGTTCTCTGCCCCTCAAGGAGGCGCTCGTGCAATATCAGTTTTGAAATAAAATATGAGGTTATTAGTTCTGAAGATCACGTCAGTTTGGTTGGGGTCGAGATTGACAACAAGCTCAAATTTGATGGCCATATTATTTAACTGAGCAGGAAGGCTGCCAGACAACTCAATGTTTTAAAACATCTCAGTCCATATTTAGATACTGATTGCAAATTCTTGATTTCCAGGTCCTTGATACTGTCCAGCTTTAACTATTGCCCCCTAGTCTGTCCTCACTAAGAAAATGGAAAAAAAAAATCAGGAGCATGGACTATGCTTTGTTTTTGATGATTATTAATGGGATTACTGCTCACTATTAAAAAAGCAGATGTGCCTTTACTATCAATTGGGAGACTGATGTATGTATATTGAAGTCTACAAAGCCCCAGGAGGCCAGAGTCCACCAGTGCAGGAGCTTTTAAACAGTATTTGCACACTAAGAACTCTTCCTCATCCAAATATTTAGACCTTCCAATCTTCAATAAAGTGACTTTTGGAAAAAATTCTCTTCAATATCTTGGCATCAAAATTTGGAATGAAATGCATGATATAACCAAGAATGCGATTTCACTCCCTGAATGTAAAAGATTAATTCAGGTTTGGAATTTTGAAGACTCTTGCAATAGTCATATTGGCTGGTAAGTTAACCAGTCTTATTTGGCTTACTGGGCAGAATCTTATGCAAGTCTGTCTTGGATATGAATTTATTGGTATCCCTTTTGGATACTGTACATTTCACAAATTTCCATATGTCATATATTTCATGTTTTCATCAATATCAGTATAGGTATGTATATTTTAGATTTTAGTTATTTTTTCGTCTTTTTTTTTTTTTTTTGCCTTCACCACATTATTTTCATTACCATTTTTTAGGGTCTGCCTCATGGGGGGACCCTTTCTGTTTTTGGATTGTCCATCCATCCATCCGGATGTGCACATTCTCTTTACTGCAATATCTACAGAATGCCCCCACGTATTTTCCTCAAATTTGACAATATGCTTATCTCACCTGACAAGATGAATTGATTATATTTTGGTGTCACCATGACCTAATTTGAGCAAATGGCAGCCTGATTCCTGGCAAACCCTTCAGTCAAGACTTTGCTTTGAAGGTATGTCTAGTTTACATAATACATGTATGTTTTTATGTATCTATTTGTTTTAGCCTGGGCTACTTGTATTCTATAGCCAGCTGTAGTAGCCCTTTGCTAATGTTGTATGTTGACACGTGATGAAATGAAATAAAGCTTTATATCTGGCATCTCTTTTGATGCTGAAGAGAAGATGTCCTTTAGGTGGGAATATCCCAGTGACTTCAGCAAGTTCTTCAATTCGTTATCTTGTGACAAAGTTTTTGTATCCACATATTTGTCTTTGTTATCTGCTGCTTGACCGATTGAACGTTTTTTTGCTCGCTGGATCAAGGAATTCTTGTCCAGTTGTCAGACCACTTTAACCGTGCACGGTGGTTTTCTCTGAGTTCTTCGGTTTGCTCCACTAGGCAAGGTAGGAAGTATACGCCAACATCTGTGCCATGGAGAGTGACTCGATGAGTCAATGCTTTGACTTCTTTCACAATCTATGTAAAACAAATGTGTCTATACTCTTTTAGATTCAAATCCAAATAGTTATATAGCTTTAAATATTGTGCAGTCTTTCCTCATAAGATCTCGTAAGTGTCTTTTGTAAGTTTTCTTTCTAATGTCCACTCTTAAGATTCAATTTGCCATTTTTCATGGAAAAATGCCCAATCAGATAACAGTCCCTACCACTAGCATTACACACTGACATACAATGAGCAGCTATCATTTTACATCCACTGGGCCTACGCTGTCCTGAGTACAGTTCCCTTACACTGCTGCCTAAATCTGATGTTCAATTCCCAATATTTCTGGCTTTATTGCATGAATATAGCTATTGACCACCACTGCGTACAATCATGATCACCAAATTAGGATATAGACCTAGATACACTCATGATTATTGCAAGTGATATTGACCAATACAAGTTGATCATTACAAAAGACATTGACAAATACAATGTGGATCATTGCCAGCTTAAAGGATATAGATCAATACAATCATGATTATTACAGGGAATATTTGTTGGTACAGCCATAATCATAATTATAAGGAATATATAACAATAGAGTCAAGATTATTTCAATATGGCTGCAGGTACATCGGTATGACTCTGTCATCATTGTCATAATGTATCATTACATGTACATTATTGTCAGCAAGTTACGCTGATAATAAAGACAGACATGAGCTGACATTATGTGTATCAATGCTTGCTAGGGAACTACATGTCGACACTTGAGCTGGTGAGATCTCCAGCACTTTGATATGTGTTAAATCGTGACATTTCACTGCAAAGAGGCAACTTTAAAAGGCAAAATCAACAGCGCAACATGACGATATGAAGTCGCACTGTACAATAAAAAGTTTATATTCAGCATTATAATTTTGAAATGTCTTTGATCGTGTTTGAATGGTTATATATCATAAATAATTTATGAATAAAATTAAGAAAAAGCACAGAAGCAGAAGCAATACTAATATATTTAATTGATTTTGTGTATATGTATATATTATGATGTTTGCATACAGACTCCAGCCGGAACCCTTTGCAGTCTGAGAACCAGCTGTCACCTAAAATTTCATCAGTTTTAATTTTTGTCACATTAAACTGCAGAAACTGTGATGAAATTGTTCTTAATTAATTAATAAGTCAGTCAGTTAGTTCATTAGTGAAATGATTAAAATTGATAAAGTTTAGTACACAAATTTTTGCCATTTAAGGTGGCAGAGAAACGGGATTAAGGGAGATGTTGATGTCAACATGTTGTGGTACAGGTGCAAGTTGTCATTGTTTACATGTCCATCATGTAAACATGAAGCGGCTGATGCAGATATTATTGCTCGAAAAAACCTAATCAGACAGTTTTCATTAAAAAAAAAAACTTGGGACAGCTGTTGAAGGATGATTAATCAATGTCCATCACTTGGAGTGGAGAACTGAAGCCAGCACGTAGCTCTTAACTTGCATTTCAACAAGTTTGTTACTTTTAACTCTTTCATCCTGGACGTTAGGTTGGGTAGACAGTAGTTAAATACCTAACCTGTGCCAAGGATAGCTGTTAACTGCTGTCAGGAGAAGTCTGCAGATCTGTACTTTGTTCCCAACAACAAAATTATGACTAATTAATACATGAAATTATGAAGTTGACATTTGACATGCAACAATGCACTTTTGGATGGTATTTTGAGGTTAAGGGTTACAGAAAGTCTTTTTAGGGAAATTAGCGACGTTCTTGCCCACACAGCAGACCTACAGCCCTGGACTGTTGGACTGGGACCCCATAGTACGTGTAGATACCAAAATAGCCTGAGAGTCAGCTGAGCAGGCAAGTGATATTCATAACCAGTTTACATCTGTTTATGATATATTGACAGGAAATGGGACGAAAAGTATGTATGTAGCAGATTTGTTATGGTAATAATGTTAGCAAGGGCCAACATGTTGTTGCTTAGAGCCGGTTCACACTAAAATTGATCATAACATTTTTTGGGTCCATTTGTCTGCAATAAGCATAAGTTAGCATCTGTTGTAAATAACTACAAGAGAAATAGTCTATATCTGTATGCACGAGTCTCCATGCTACGGATATATGGTATTTACCCAAACATCTCCATTTTCACCATTCCTTTTAAAAAGGAAAGATTATCTACATGTTGCATGTTTGTACCAGACATTTTCCATTTTAACATATATGGTACTGTACTGTGTACATCAAAGTTTACTTTCAATAAGAAAAAAATTATGGCTATGTTAATTGTTTACCTATAGTCACTGTATGATAGACAGCACTTTCATCTTTCAAGAACTACAGTGTATGCAAAATTTTCTAGTAGCCTTTAAAACATAAAAAAGTACCAATAATTAAAAGTTTTAAAAAAATGCAAAATAAGGGTTATGATTGAAAGGCTAATCTGTATTTGCTGTGCATTTGGCAGAGAAAGAAAGCAGTAATCAGCTTGAGATTGTCATTGTATAAACATAAAATGTCAGTCTTTAATCAGCTTCAGATTGTTTTTGTGTAAATATATATGTCAGTCATTGATGGGCTTCAGATTGTAATTGTATAAAAATATATATGTCAGACTTTAATGGGCTACAGATTGTCATTGTATAAACATGTTTATGTCAGTCTGTAATCAGCTTCAGATTGTCAGTGCATAAAGATATATACATGTATGTCAGTCTCTAATAGGTTTCAGATTGTCATTTTATAAAGATATATATGTCAGTCTTCTTGTGTACTAGAGGACTTCAAGTGTAGAGTTAACGGCCAGGTGTGCGTTGTTTGGGAAAGGCTAACAGCAATTTTCGCAGTGCATTGTTACTGTTTTTTTATTTTCTGATTATGCCGGGGCTTCCCTGCATATGTATACTCGGCCACTTTGGTCTGTGTGTTGTCACGTTGCCAAGTCAACCTGAAACAGGAACACATTTGGTGCAGTAGTTTGGTTTGATTTGTGGCAGTTTCTGTTTACAACACGCACAAATATTTTTATGCGGAATAAATTCAAATAAATTTGGTGTACATGGCATGTCATACACATGTGTGCTGCAAATTTGAATTTTTCCAACAGTCGAGTGGGTTGGACAAGTCTCTTTAAGTTCATAAGTTCATTGTGGCAGCAGTATCATAGAACATGTCAGAAATGGACATTTCTCCAGAGAGCAAAAAAAAAAAAAAAAAGAAAGAAAGAAAAAAGGAAAAATAAAACCATTTACATAAAGTTGAAGCTATAAATTTTATAATTATAGAATGGGAAAAGTAACATTTTTGATTCAAGAAATACTGGCAAACTCCCCAGATATAGTGTGGCAAGTTTGCATACTGCTCATGATCAAAACATGGACACAGTTCAACTAATGCAGTGTTGCCCTCTGGTGGGGGAAGCAGTGGGAGGTCTGGATGCAGAAGCTGGTTATCTGGCAAACCATACATACATGTATAGTGCAAGCATGTCATTCATTCACTTATCAGTGAACATTCACTTATTATACAAATAAGTCCTGTTCTGGACTGGAGTATAAAGAATTTGCTATTATCTTGACCACTTTAAGGTGGAGGGGGTTAATCTAACGGTTAATTCACTTATTTTGAATTGTCTTTATAATTAGTATACCTGATATTAGCTAAGGGCTAAAAAGGATATGCACACAAAATCAAGATTTTGAGGGTCTATATCACTAAAGATTCTAAATGAACCAAAGGTACAGATCAACGAGAGTGAAAAGCAAAAAGAGATGATGTGTTATTAAAAGCGGAGCCTCCTCCTACATGTTTCGACCTGCCTGAGTCCATGCTGTGAATAGCTGCATGTTCCTCCCATCTGCTCAGAGATGCTTATATAAAAAAGTGACTGCCCAGGATGGGAACACATTAACCCAGAGCCATACAAAACACAAGGACTAGGGGAACAAAATGATTGTTCCAAATTATGAGGTGTTATTCCACACTACATAAAGAGAACAATTAATATAACAAAGTAGTGGCCCATTTGAATTAAGCCATTGAAGACAAGCCAGCAAGCAACCATCACTAAACCCCTACATGGCGAAATCACACACAACCCGTACATGACAAACACTCCAAATCAGAGGGTAATTAATGAAAGCTGCAATGCCACAATTGTAGACAAATTTCCAAAATCAGACACAGCTAAAAGCACACACATATATCAGGCACAGAAAAAGCACACACATAAAACAGGAACATCAAAAAGGACACACATAAATCAGGTACAGCAAAGAGCACATGCATAAATCAGGCACAGAAAAACCCACACATAAATCAGGCACAGTAGAAAGCACACATAAATCAGGACCAGCAAAAAGGACACACATAAATCAGGACCAGCAAAAAGGACACACATAAATCAGGCACAGCAAAGAGCACATGCATAAATCAGGCACAGAAAAACCCACACATAAATCAGGCACAGAAAAACCCACACATAAATCAGGCACAGTAGAAAGCACACATAAATCAGGACCAGCAAAAAGGACACACATAAATCAGGAACAGCAAAAAGGACACACATAAATCAGGCACAGCAAAGAGCTCATGCATAAATCAGGCACAGAAAAATGCACACATAAATCAGGCACAGCAAAGAGCTCATGCATAAATCAGGCACAGAAAAAATGCACATATAAATCAGGCACAGTAGAAAGCACACACATAAATCAGGCACAGCAAAAAGCACATACATATATTAGGCACAGCAAAAAGCACATGTTCTCAATACATGTAGGCTCTCCAGATTTTTCACATATTGAATTTATTTCCTGAACAAACTTAAGAGATTTTTCTGTCAAATTATAAAATATAAAATTTGGTTCATGCTTGGATCTCTCAAGAATTTCGTAGAACATTCAGAAAATTGTTACCAAGTAAGCTTTGATCCTGTCCCCCTTGAATTAAGACTGAGTCAACAGCTTTCCTTGGCATAGGTTGGGCACTAAGTGCCCAACCCATCCCTAGGAAAGCTGTTGACCTAGGTCATGTTATCCTGATAGGTCTCGTCTACAATTCTCAGTCAAATTGTTTTTAATTACTGTTGAAATTAGGTGGAAGCACTAAAGGATTTGACATTTGACCACCAGCTGCTTTTGGCCACTTTATCAAAGGGGAGAAGGGTTTATTTAATTTTTTCTAATTTGAATTGAAACTGAGTCAATTGCCTTACTGCTTTACTTGGTGTGGTTTCACCACTTGCAACCTATGTCAAGGAAAGTTGTTGACTTGGGATGGGCCTGTTATCTGAATAGGTCTCCTCCCTAATCCTCATGCAAACTGTTCCTCATTGCTGCAGAAATGAATCAAAAACATTGATCAAAGCAGATGTTTCACTACCAGTCAGCTGCAGGAACATAGTGTTAACTCATTCTACCCTGATAGAAGACCTAGTCAACAGCTTTCCTTGGTGCACTCTGGGCACCCAGAGCGCACCAAGGAAGGCTGTTGACCATGGCCATATAATTTGGAATGATATTCCATTTAAGTTTTATCCACAATTTTGAAAAATAATCCCTAAATTAGTAAAATACAATTAGCAAATGTCATTTAGATATTAGCAGGAAAAAGCGTCATTAGGGTGGAATGAGTTAATCATACATGTATAACATGGAAATATGGGCATGTAATGTCATGGCTGCATCAAAAGAAATGGTGACATCACTGAAACTTATGTGAAGGTGTGAAAACAGTTATACAAATATTGATTCATTGTGCATCGTAGACTTCAAAAGCATATTCATTAATATAATACTGTTAATTCTCATCTGTGTTTGGTGTCAAAATATAAAATAATTGCTTTATGCAGCCGTCACACACATCAGAGAATAAAGTGTTGATTTTGGGGGTAACGTTGGTGAGAAGATGAATATTATAATATAGCACTTCTGGAAAGCCTTAAACAACAAAAGTGTGGGTAACAGAAACTTGATAGATTCCTGCCAGCCATTGCAACTCTATATTATCATAATACTTATTCAAGTAGGTGCTGTAATTGAATAAGTGACACTAATGAATATTGATCTTATTCATTCTATTCATCTCACACATATTACCTAATGACCGATTGTTATTTGGTATGATAATACACAAAATGTTTACATACAATATGAAAAATGAAATTGGCAGGAGGAGAGAATCATAAGAATGATTAGAATCCCTCCTCAGAGATACAGAATACTGGTAAAGACATTTTGTGTGTTGGAAAACTTGATTGATTGATTATTTACATAATTTCATGGGAATGGAAAAAGCAGTTTTTACACAGAAGCAGGTGACATGGGACACACAAACTACAGACAAAAATTAAAGATAATTATGTAAAATGTACAGTGATATATTTTTTTTACTGAGTAACTTTTCGTTTGATTAGAAGGGTGGGATCTGATCCAGACATCTACACCACATTTGATGGAAATCGCCTAACTGTGGTACATATTTGATGGAAATTGCCTAACTATGATACACATATAACATCAAACAACACTAAGCTGCTGATGTTGCCTGGTATAATGATCATTGATACCACTACGAGTTAGCAACAGGTGAATTTGAGTATGCTTCAGAACATTTTCCATTTGCACCATTATATGAATAATCTTCTTTAAAAACAATTAATTAACATCTACTATGGTGATAGGTTATGTTTAAAGTTTTAAACAATCTACTGTCTCAAGACCAGGACCATGAAGTTGATATTTCAGAGGGACAAGGCGTCTGTGTTTGTAGTTGGTATGATTCAGTTTGATATCAACAAGATAAAATGTGCCATTTTCTTCCCTTCTTTATATTGAAGTCTGACCTAACTTGTGACATTCTCTTTGAATTGTGGGGAAGTTTTCCATATGAAATTATCAACACAGCACATAAAGATTCTACGTACTTTGTCATCATGTCCATCAGAAACAAATCTTCTGGATAAACTATAGATACTTCTGCACCGCAGTCTAACGTCACTTTGCAAACTCAATTGTAGCAAGATAAGAGAGCAAGGGATGGTCCACAGACACACTTTGGAAGCTTCCGGATAAATCCCTCAGCATTAGATTCCTTTGATGAATTAGAGATAGTTGTCTCTTGATAATTCTGATTCTTGTGGAATTACAGTTTTTATATGTCCATGGAATGCAGGTTCCATTCATTTTGCACTACGATAGCAAAGCCACACAATAGGGACCCAGCAGCAGGTGCCAGCAAACCTTGTGGGGTAGTCTTGTTTATTTCTTCAAAGCTTCTGGCGAGTAATTGTGGTTTGAAGACCATTTTGTTTGGAATTTTTTAGGAAAGAGCAAATCCATCTTGTGGAGATACATGTTTATCCACTGCTAAGGACCTTAGTCCCATACGTACCATGGCTTTTTCAACTGCCAAGCTCCTGCTGTGTAACTTCTTAATTTGAGATGTCTGCTCCAGCTCATAATTTACTTATTAGTTCCCCACTGACGAGGGGCAAGGGAGGGACTGTCATTTCAAACAGAAGTTCTGTAAAAAGGACTCCTAAAATACCATTATGGTGTAGGTTGAACATGTTATTTGAAGGAAAAAAATGTATGCAAAGGACTGTCATCTGAAAATGCTTGTGTAGCCCATGTTGCCTGTACTGTAATACTTACAGATACTTGGTGTGTGGGTACTTCTTGGTATACAGCACTAAATATCATATACCAAATTTAGGCCACCCTGACTTTTGACCCTTCATAGAAAATACTTGTATGTGCCATATTTTTCGTATACATGTACACTGTACATGTACCCCATAAAGTTTAAGCCTGTCGTGGCCCCATAAAGTTTGACATGTAGTTTCTGCGGGCCATATTTCCTAAAGCATAGATGTACCTGGCCATCCAGACGTGTTCGCATTGCAATAACTTATAACAATTTAATGCAGTGAGTGTGCGTTGCACTGTTTCCATGCAATATTTTACCATTACCTGTACTCACTACTAATTTATTGTCACTGGTGTTCATTGGAGATTCAGTTTTTCTCGAGTCTTGTTTGGTGTACAGTAACACACGATCTATCATGTCTGACAAAACTCACAGCGCCATCTTGCCCTGTTCCTGTGGCTGCATGGCCCTTTCCATTCTTCACTGTCTGGTCTCTTGCACCAGGCTTTATATCAACAGTCCCACATTTCATTTGTACGTCTGATGTTTTTTCCTAATGCTGGACAAATTCACTTGGAGCATTCAGCCTGCATGAAAGTGTTATAAACTTATAGGCAAGTCTTTGATATCTCTATATGCATGCGGATTGATTGTTTCATTCCTAATACAATAATAAGCTGATACAGACTGTGTAGGCTAATCCCCATGTGTTGCCATCACAGTCCCAAGCGCATCTCCATTGTGGTCTGCATCTTAGTCCATCCAAGCACGTGGCTGGATACATCCTGGTATATCATATCTGACAGACATATGTATGACTGTCCGTCATGGTATATCATATCTGACATACATATGTATGACTGTCCGTCATGGCACAGCGTATATGGGAGATCAGTTGAACATCTCCTTTGGTTATGGGAGTTTTAACCAAGTAGATTGACCAAACTTGAGAGAGTTGGGTTCAAAATCATTAAAGGAATAATCATATTCCATTGAGGTAGTTCGTCTGCATTGTCCACATTGTGGTGTATTGTGGCATCTTCTAGTACCCATGAACTGCCTTCATCCACACACACTCTCATACATTGTAATAAGTGAAAACAACATTAGATGAAAAATACATGTAGTTTGTAGTCTAAAAAGTCACGTTGCACTGTTACAAAAACATATCCCTCCAAAAAATTAACATATTTCACTGATAGGACTTTCATAAAGATAATGACAGATTAATACTATTAATAATATACAAATAAGGGACTTGAATTACAATGAGAGGATAAATCAACAAAGGAAGAAAAATTAAGTTTGCCATTTCAGTGTCACTTGTGGAGAGTATAGTATCTCCATTTTCCTATGATGATTCACAAAGATAACACACTGGAAATAGTAATATATGATCATGTGATACAAACATAAAGATTAAGAGTGATTCCAGAACATCATGGCTAGTGCTTAGCAGGTTAATCAGCATGTTATGGACGTTTGTACAGACTAGCTGTATAAAAGATTTTTTTTTTTTTTTTTAAAATCTTTGACATACACTGTCCTGATAAGTATTAATATTTACATTCGGAGTTTTCGTTACCATTGAAAGAATAGGGACAAATTTTGTTTTCATCTGTCGATGGTAACATCATGTACAGCACGCAACGTGCCAGTGCCTAATTTGCTACGTAACAAGCGGCTGGCCACACCCATAGCTCCTCCCACTGATAAACAAAAGGTCCTTCGCAGTGGCTACCAAACCTTTACACACAAATATTCATGACAGATTTAATTCTTGTATTAATGTTAATATGAATATAAATATAAAAAATGAAGTCTGTCTCAGTTGTTGTCATTGGCATGTAACAGCGCGCTTGTTGGTAGGCATTATTTTCATGACGTCGCGATAGCGACGTCATGAAAAATGCCTACCAACAACCGCGCTGTTACATGCCAATGACAACAACAGAGACAAACTTCATTTTCATAATAAGCTGAACTCAACTGATGATTGGTTGCAACCATATCAATCTTCCCTCCTGATCTCCTCAAGCATATTTTGTTGGATAAATCTTGAGTGTCCCATCCATGCAGACACATTTGATTTTGTGTTGCAAAATCAGTAACATCTGGAAACTGATATGACCCGTACCCATGACCATTTTTGGGTTTTTAGCATTAATCACACAACAAAGGGTTGTTTCCCAATCAGCTGATGGGCTCTCCTTTCTTCCCTGCAATAGAATGTTTGTCAAGGTTTGATTGTGTCACTCAAGCAAGCTGTTGTTCCAGAGACTATGTGTAGCAGTCATTTTAATCTCAGTGTTCACTGCCGTGTCTGTTACTGATGTATTACAAAACTTACATGTACCATTGTTATCCCAACATAATGTATCGCCCCAAGAAAGTCTGCTTAGGAGGCAACGATTTTGCAAGATTTAAAAAAAAAAAAAAATGTAGACTTCGATCACTTGCCTTATTCTTTATCAAGATATTTAATTAAGTGTCTTTTTCTTCAATGTGTAATGACCTTGAAAAAAGGTCAAGGTCATACAATCATTGGGTCATGGTGACCCAAAAAGTAAGTCAGCAAGTACAGTTTTATACAATGTACTTAAATGCAATTTTGATATGGAGGCTCACATCCGTTTGCCACTGATGTCCAAGCTACACCATACCATTACAAAATCACCTCTGTCAACTTTACAGACCAGGTGACCTCACAAAAGTGGGCCAAGGTCACTGATATTATGTAACATTCTAGCATTGGACATGGTCTACAGCTGTATGTGTCCTATAAATTGGCAAGTCTAATCCAATAACTTTTTGAGATATTGAATTTCATAAACAATGTATCTGAAAACACATTTTGGCTCATGATTTCCTTCAAATTACAGGTTAGTGCCACTAGTATCAAAAGCAGCTTGGTCTTTGACCTCCTCCACATTCCCACTAAATTTCATGAAGATCTATCAAACATTAATGATGTCATAGCACACACACAAGGTTTTCATATTTTAACGCATATATTACATAATACTGTAGGTGGCACCACCAATATTGTACTCAACCTAGATTTCCGTGCACTTGATAAGTTGAGAAAGTTATATGGGGCTATCTAAAAAACTGTGGACTGTATCACACTGACAAACAAAAAGTTTACGGACGGATGGAAGAATGGATGGATAGACAGATATGAGTGATCACATTAGCTCAGATAAACTCAGGGACCTTTGGTCAGCAGAGCTAAAAAAGACTGGCTAAATTTGCAGGTCTCTTCCATGATCAGGAACTTTATTTTGACTGGCCAGGTGCAGCACATGCTACTGGATGTCTTTTTCCAGTCTGCCTGTAGAGCTAAATAATTTATGCCACCAGATGACTTCTGTGTGAGTCACAAGATACATGTTTCGCAGGTGCCACAGGATTGCCTCACATACATGTACATGTTCTACAAGTCAGCATATTTACAGTGTTGGGTTATGTTTACAAGAGCAATAGAAAAGTCCCATTTTATATTGTATACCTTATACATTTGATAAATAAACCTTCTCTTAACATTTATCACATATATTTTGCATATTACTTCCTCAGAGTATCCAGTTGGTACTACAGTAGTCCTTCCTTTGAGAGACCACTCCTTTGGGAGACCACCTCCTTTGAGAGACCACATTTGTCAGGTCTTTCTGTAGTACTTTTTATATTGTTTATACCTCCTTTGAGAGACCACCTGCTTTATGTGACCGCCTTTTGGGTGGCACTAGGGGCGGTCTCTCAAAGGAGGGACTACTGTATCAGCTGTGGAGTGTCATATTGATTTGTGTGAACTCCACACCCAAATATGAGTCCTTTACAAAACATCTGGAATATACAGTAGTCCCTCCTTTGAGAGACCGCCCCTAGTGCCACCCAAAATGCGGTCACATAAAGCAGGTGGTCTCTCAAAGGAGGTATAAATAACATGAAAAGTACTACAGAAAGACCTGACAACTGTGGTCTCTCAAAGGAGGTGGTCTCCCAAAGGAGTGGTCTTTCAAAGGAGGGACTACTGTATATGAACTCATCAGAAGTGGTCTAATATATGCTTTCATATTGTAAATTATATTTTTTACTACCTATTATTATTTGCACCACTCTTGAGCAGGAAAATATTCAGTAATTTTGTTTAGGGTATGTTTCTTACTAGGGAGAGGTGTGACCTTGACCTTGCTTTATTGTTTTATGGTTCCCCAAGTGATGTCAAATACCTGCAAATTAAGACTAAAGAGACACAGAAGAAAGTCTGCATTAATATAATTATCATCCCATTTTGATATATTGTAAGCATCTGTGAAGTGCTAGATTTTGCTGACACTTACTGTATTCATTCCAATTGTAGCACATGCCCATTATAATAGAAGCACACCCCCGACTTTTTAAACTTGGGGGGGGGGGGTCATTGATAATTCAGAATTTTTCAATATTTTCAAAAATTAACTGCTTCTGATGAAAGAAGAGTGTTCATTTTTGTTATTTTATGCTGTATGCATTCTATAATAAGTGTAATTGCTTGTGGTATTGTAAATTAAGACATATCGTTATCACAAAACTCCACGAAAACCATGTCTGCTCCAGGAAATCTTTGCATTAGCACAGTGTGCTACATATTGGAATGAATACAGTATATTGGGAACAACAGTGGTCTATTTAGTTGTACATCCAGGAACTCACTGTAAGTATTTGCTGCTGGGTCTATTAGTCTGGGCCCCCGACCCTCCCCCCCCCTCCCCCCAGCTCTCCTACATGCATGCAAAGGCTACGAAAGTGTTCAGGTTGCATTTTGTGGGGTTCACACTTGTTTTACTTTCTTTTTTAATAAAGACAACTTTTATGCTTTCTTATGGTGAATTTCTGTACATCAACTTTTAACAAAAATGCTATGAAAAAAAAAAAGATTAAGGAATGTATGACCATTGATGCGCAGCGGCCTTGGCCTGATAAGGAGCTGATAAGTTTAATAAGTTTTTCAAAGAATGGATTTGAGACTGCACACACAGTAGTGTTGTTTTATCTGTACATCAGAGTCATTAATACCACAAAGGGATGAAAGGATTGAGGTGTAAGATGTTTGTTATATATCATGATAAAATACTAATCCATAGCATACAAACAGAAAATTCATATTGAAAGTACATTTAAGACAATTCATCAGATGAAAAGTTGTCATGATCTGAGGTTTTGGTATAGTAGAGTTGGCTTTGCAATACTGCTATTCAAATGTAACCCCCATTTTTAGCTCAGCTGATTTGCTAGTCAGGCTGAGCTTTTAGGAGGCTCAGTCTCCTGTCTGTCTTCTGTCAGTTCACAATTCACATTTTCGACTTCTCCAAAACTGTCAGCCAGATTCACATCAAACTTGGTGGCAATGTACTTTGGGTGGATCTCTACTAAGTTTGCTCAAATGTTCACGTTCCAGTGATTTTTGGATTTTTAGTTCAGCAGACTTGTCAGTAGCTGAGCTTATCTTACGGTCCTTCGTCCATCCTCATCCATCAGCCAGTTTGATTTCAACCTTGGTACCATGTACCTTGGGTGGGTCTCTACCAAGTTGGTTCAAATGGTCATGCTCCAGTTTTTTTTTTTCTTTTTTTTTTTTTTTTGGAGGGGGGGGGTCTTTTATGGGGAAAATCTTAAAAATTTTCTCAAACCACTCACCCGATTGCTTTAATATCACACAAGAACACTCCTAGGGACTTCTAATTTTTGACTTGTTACAAGGTGGTGATGCAATTTTTTTCCTATTTTTTAATGATTTTAGTGTGTTTTTGCTATTTTCAACTTCTTCTCCAGAACCATCATTCAGATTAAGCTGAAACTTTGTGCATATGTTCCTTGTGGAAGGGTCAAACAAAGTTGTTCACTAGGTAGCACTTCTGTGGATTCTTGATTTTTAACGCTTTTTTTTTTTCAATTTGGGTAAATGCACCTTTCCTATTGATTACTATGTAAGTCAATGGACACTCTAATGCTAATTCACATTCTAATAAATTTTCCTGTACAGTGAAGGCAAATTTAGAAATACTTCCAGTGTTGCCAACCCTCCCGGATTTCCCGGGAGACTCCCGGAATTTTATGCTGAAAGTACTTGAAAAAGTGTGGATTTTTGACAATTTTGAGTCACCTCCCGGAATTTCATCAATATTTCCCTTTTATATTGCATATTAATTGATCAATCTCCCGTGATTTTACTTTTTATCTCCCGGATTTTAAGTTTGGCAGGTTGGCAACACTGTACTTCTAATGCCATACACACTCAGCTAAAGATCAATAGAGGTCTATTCAGAACTTTGCAACTTTGATTTTGTTTAGAAGCTCAGGTTAGCTGAGGACCAGCTGTTCACGCAGCCCTCTAGTTTAAAATGTGTTTTGACTTAGAAAATCATGAGATGTATACTAACATGACACTTCATTACCACCACAAAAGCACAGTGATGGAACAGTTGTTACACCTGAATGTATACATGTATCAATACACCATCTGTAAAGAATGTAGCACGCAAAAGTCAAAATCTGCGTCCTACATGTATTTTCACTAAATCACTTCATGCACGCACTTTTTGCCAGACTGTACGCAGTGTGGCATTGTTTCAGTTTGAGGGATTGAGACCTCTGCACTCAATGACACTACATGTACTTACAGTTTCATATTTCTTTTTCAAAGATATAGTGCCAAGAATTCCACTTCAGCCCATTCACAAATTTTGGTACCCCATCGCATATATTTTCCATATATTCTCAATAAAAATACATCCCTTTTTAAGGATATCTGTCTTAGATTTATGGTAAATTTCACTGCACGATGTACGGCGCCCATGTTTGTGTGACCATGTGCAGAACATACACATGTGATCCCACACACATGTCCGACCAAGACCAGTTCATAGGACTCGGGTTTATTCGGTTCACTTTGTGAAGCACACCCTGCTTTGTTTACATTTTGTGCTCGACCATGCTGGCCGGATTACATGTGGAAGGATCGGAAAGTAAAACACAGGATGTGCTTGGATTTAACCCATAGCAAGCTGCCAGTATCTGGTATCGCACACAGTTTGCCACCGGGCAGTTTTTTTACTCACTTGCGCAACAACCAGTGACATGCATGATTGAACATGCCAGGGCTCTGTTATTTTTGCAATTCGTCCCAAGTGATGAACACTAAGTTGGTCAGAAATTACATGATTTATATTTCTGTGCACTTTCTATTTCAATTTACCTGAAAAAATTGATGCCGTAGGTGGTGTCAGGAGTCTGATCTTAAGTGCCGTCACTTTTTATACCAAGCAAGACAGGTTGTGGAACACAAGTGAGTGTATCTACCCAGGCATGCTTCCAGGCATGATTTTCTGCTGTGTACATCTATTTGTACCGGCCTTGGAATATGAATATAATTACTATCTTGTTCTGTGACACAGATTTGTTCCATTCAAACATTTTGATAAAATTAAAACAACAAAATTTTGGTTAAAAACATCAATAACTGATGCATTGGAAACAGCAATCAACAACACGCCATCATGGTGTTTACAGCTACCATGGAGGTATAATACCTCCATACAGCTACGCAGATCTTCACTTTGTCACCGTACAGTCTGCATATTTTCGTAGCCTTCTGTAAGGAATTGTCACTCCTGCCTTTATCTGTGTCTAGATTTGTTTGATTGAAGTTTTTTTTGTGAAAATTTAACATCTTGGTCCAAAAATCTTTGTGAAAATACGACTTGTTTACCTTCTCAACATTGCGGCCATGAGACAGGCACATGGGTAAGAATGAGTTTGATTGGACAGTGAGCAACACATGATCAAATCCACCCAATGAGGAGCCTGAAATATCCTAAGCACATTTACAATGAGGGAAAATGACGTATAGATTTCCATTTTGGGCCATTTTTTTGAGGGATATCCCAGGAATATTTTTTTTCTTAGCCACTAAGAGAGCTTATTACATAGAAAGACGAAAATCTAAGGATTCCAACAGTTTAAAACATAATGGAGGATGATGCAAAACATCGTGACCACAAAGGTGCAAAGTCACTAAGTTTCGGGGGTAAATTTTACAGTTGTATCATTCAAAATGTGAAAAATGGGCAGGTGTTGGCTTTTTATCCACTGATAAGAATATATTTTTCTTACCGCAAAATCAAAATAGACATCTGCAAGTACTGAAGTTTGTCTATGATAAAATGCACACACTTGCAGGTAAATAAACATTGGGGGCCAGCGGCAAGCTGATGAAGGTTGACCTGCATTGTGTGTGGCTGGACTTGACAATGGTGGCAAACGGTGTTGACAAACATTTCGAGTGTGCTCTAACACAGCTTGCTAGGGGCTAATATTAATGAAAAATGAAACTGTCAGCAAACTAAAAATGCACGTTTTACCACTGATGTGACATTTTAGGTAAAAGGTTTGCACTGTTCAGCACAATTCATGCTGTAATCACTAGCGTTAGCTGTGGCATCCATTGTAAACATGAAGGGGTGGGCCAGACTCAGCCACTTGATGATTGGGCAATCAGGTCAACAATGAAATGCATGATTAATTACAGTCTGGAAAAGTTTCTTGTAACGTATGAACAGGTCTATTGTATACAAACTTGTCCTAACCAATATCTCCTCTTTTATACCAGTCAAGTCTGGTTCCTTTTAAAAAGGAAACTTGTTTCTCACTAAATGACAGGTGATTACAACTTCAAAGGCACAGCAATGGAACAGTTGTAGCACCTGAATGCAGTGTATATGTACATGTATGTATCAAGACACCATCTGTAACCAATGTAAATTGCACAAAAGTCAAAATCTGTGACTTATTTTGAATAAATCACTTTAAACACATGCAGCTGCAATTCCACTGTGCAGTGGGATTGCAGTCCCACTGCACCATCCCACTGAAAACCCATAGCAGATGCCACTGCAAACGCACTGCCAAGGTTCCAGGGTTGTCTATAGCTGCGTGGCTGCTTGTGTGAGTGACAGCGTGTTCATTACACTTTTCGCTCGTTATGTTTAAGAAATCAAAAGAGACTTAGAAATTTGACCATCTGCTACCATTTCGTGAAGAAGCCGATCTGTTCTGTAAGTGTGTGTCTGTTATTAAAGCTGCAGCTGCCCATGGCTTGCCAGTCAATGTGGAAATCATTGAAAAATGAAGGACTTTACTTCTGCAATATGTAATAATGAGATTATTCTAGTTCTTAGAAAGAGTAATTAAAGAGGCGCAGTGGTGTCTTCATGTGGAACCTAACATATTGTGAGATGGTGTTGAATTATTGACAGAGTTAAATGTGGAGGTAGCTAAGCATATCTATGTGAAAAGACACATAAATGAGGACTCTTTTTGTTGTGTTTTTTATAAACAGGTGTGTTGATTAGTACTTCATTTCATGCTGTGCATTTATTCAGCCATGTAATGCAATATTATGCCTATATTAAGCATCTAATGCACTCAGATCATGCCAACCTGAATGCTTCTATAAAGAGAGAAATCTCTTTTAATTTTTAATTCTACATATACATGTGACTGTATGCAACTGTACCAATTGATGCAAACCTGATATCAAGAAACCCACAATTTTAGTATTCACTGTAAATTGCTGTAGCTGAGCCCTATTGTTCATCTGAATAATTTCCTTACCAAAGAACAAGTGTAAATTTACTGTTATGATTGTTAAAGACTTATCTTTTTTATTCAAATATTTTGTGCATTACGTTAATGAACCTAGAGAAATCAAATGTATTGGATGCATTTTCAGATGTCAAAATCAGCAGATCTTTAATTGTGTGTCATCCACTTGACATATCAGACTTGCATAATTATCACATTTGGACAGTTATAGTTTGTATGTTTATATCTTTCAAGATCTCCACATGGGGAATTTGCTTGCAAGACAAAATGAAGATAAATTCATGTTTTGTGATTCCCCAAAGGTGGGGTTCCAAGAGGCAAAATATGTGGTGCAGTAGCTGAAACAGCAAGGATGTGGATCCTCAGTGGGTAGCAGAGACAGCAGTCCCAGTAAGGCTAAAGTGATCATTTAGCAGCCAGATTCCCCGGATACTGGGCCTAATGAGGCAATAAATCATCCACCATTATTCTCGTACATGACTCCACGCTCGCCATTTATTTATACATTTATGTGTGTGTCATATTTGAAAAGTTAGCAAGCAGTTATAATGTAACAGCTTAAACCTTTCCCCCTTAAAGCGGCCAAAACCGGCTGGTGGTCAAATGTGGTCTGCTTCAGGGTTTTCAACTGATTTCAACAGCAACGAAAAACAGTCTGACTGAGAATTGAAGATGAGACTTGTCAAGACAACATGACCCAGGTCAACAGCTTTCCTCGGCATGGGTTGGGCACTAACCCATGCCGAGGAAAGCTGTTGACTCAGTCTTAATTCAAGGGGGAAAGGGTTAAACCATGGTAACTCTTGCAGTGCCAAGTTTTGAGTGAGTCAATAGCTTTCCTTGTGTTCCTGCAGGTGTAATTTACTCAAGCATGCCAAGGAAAGCTGTTGACCTGGGCCAATAGGATGATCTCTGCTCTTTTATGTAACCAGGCATTTTTATTTGGTACTTAGTTTGGGTTTATTGAGAGTTGTACAGTGGTCTGACCCTTATAAGGCCACCCCAAATGCAGCCAAAAAGTGGCCTTATAAGAGGGCTGGCCTCGCTTTAGGGAAAGAATATAATGGAAATACTATACTTTCTCACAACAATGCTGGCCTTTCAAGAGGGGTGGCCTCTAGTGAGAGGGGCCTTATAAGAGGGGGACCACTGTATATATATATATATATATATATATATATATATATATATATATATATATATATATATATATATATATATATATATATATATATATATATATATATATATATATATATATACAGTGGTCCCCTTCTTATAAGGCCACCCCAAATGCAGCCAAAAAGTGGCCTTATAAGATGGTTGGCCTCTCTTAAGGGGGAGAATATAATGGAAATACCATACTTTCTGCACAAGAATGCTGGCCTTTCAAGAAGGGTGGCCTCTAGTGAGAGGGGCATTATAAGAGGGGGACCACTGTATATTCATATACCATGTAAGAACAGCTTTCATTATAGCCAGCCTACATGGTATAAAGTCAGCAGTTTTTGCAGTGCCTGGTAATTATATAAGTTATGCTACAGCTGCTACATGGGGCCAGTGGGTTGTGGTGCATGACTAGCTAGACAAAATCAAAACCAGGGACCAACTGAGAGAGGAGGGAGATAAAGATACAGGACTCTTTTAGTTTAGTACATATTCATATCTTGGGGCCTTGGGTGCAGAGAACATGATTAAACATTTAGTCCCTCCTAGCTGTGAACCCATTCATTTCCATGGGAAACACCATGGAAATGAATGGGTTCCTGTGGTTTTTAGCATGTTGAGTTTTACATGCACGTTGGCTTGGTCCGGCAGCCTTCCTGCAGCTTTTGAGACCTCCTGTTTCGATGTGATTATTTTGATACAGGTGTGTTGATGTTTACTTTTTCCCTCTTGCATCCAGACTGAGTCAGAGACTTACATGTAGTCAGCAGCTTTTTATAGTGTGGCTTGGGTGCTAAATGTCTGACTCATTCCCAGAAGAATTATTGATTTTGTTGTATTTTATCCTAATAGGCCTTACCTATATTCCTCATTTAAATGCTTTAATTACTTGTTCAAATTAGACGAAAACTTTAAAACAGAGGACATTTGACCACCAGAAAAAATTTGGTTGGTTTAGGGGGTAGGGATAAAGTAGCCGCAGATATGTGACCTTCGAGGGGGCAGCAGGGTATAGGCGCAGTGAGTTGGAGGGTGAAGTGACTGGAGGGCCTTGCACTGTTGGTCCCCTCGGAGGGGGCCAACAATCCGAGGCCACATATCTGCGGCTAGGGATAAAGAGCCTGTTATATTACTTCCTGTATCAATAAAGTTCATAAAAAGTAACAGGTTATAGTTACAAGTCCTGTATACAGTGTGCATATACATGTACATGTACATGCAATCACTGTCACTGTATGAGGTCACAGGACACTATCTCTGATTCGATTTGTGCTGTGCTATACTGTGCTGTGCTGTACTCTACTGCACTGTATTGCACTGTGCTGTACTATGCTGCATTGTACTGTGCTTTACTATACTGTGCTGTGCTGTACTGTACTATACTCTGCAGTGCTGTGCTGTGCTGTACTGTACTATACTCAGCTGTACTGTACTGTACTGTGCTTGTAATGCACTATGCTGTGCTGTACTGTATTGTACTATACATGTACTCTGCTGTATTGTACGATATTCTGCTGTGCTGTGCTGTGCTGTACTGTACTATACTCAGCTGTACTGTACTGCACTGCACTGTACCATGCTTGTAATGCACTATGCTGTGCGATATTCTGCTGTGCTGTGCTGTACTCTACTACACTGTATTGCACTGTGCTGTAGTATGCTGCATTGTACTCTGCTTTACTATACTGTGCTGTGCTGTACTGTACTATACATGTACTCTGCTGTGCTGTACTGTACTATACTATATTCTGCTGTGCTGTGCTGTGCTGTGCTGTGCTGTACTGTACTGTACAATGAAACATGGCTGTCATATCCTCATGCAACTGCAGACAACTTGACTGATCCCCATGTGTATATCAGTACAGAAGGTAATTCAATCTGTCCTGGAATGGTCTTGCAACAATGTAGGAATGGTGGTGAATCCATTTACTATGTCAAAGGGACATCACTCTTCTTTGCATCTTGGTTTCAATAATTTAGGTGGAACAGATCAGAGATGCGAGGGTGAATGGCACTGTATCCTTGCTGCAGGAAATGAATTTGATCTGTTATACTTGCTTGACTTCCTGTCATTAGGAAAAAAATAAGCAAATACAAAAGTACAGCAAAATTAAACCAGTCTACAGTATCAAATAGACAGAACCATATTTACATCACAGAAAGGTTCTTGTTGAAGTAGACTTACGTAGTAAAAACTACACCCATATAGTGTAAACACTGACATTGCTAAGAGTTGCTGTCCAGAACTACTGTGTCTATACCAATACATGTATGTATGTGTATAGGGCATGGAGGAACTATGTTGATGTATATGAAAGTAATACATTTCCATACAAAATGTACAAATAATTCATTTAACACATTTTGGTGAACAATTAAGAAAACAACAATCAGACCATGATAGAAATATCAACAAAAAAAAAAAAAAAATGGCGGGGTATCATTGCTTGGAAGTAACGACAGGGCACTGCATTCATTCAGGTGTCTAGCAGGTAGGATGTCTTTGTCTGTGGTTTGGAAATGTTGGAAAATGCTGGGTGGATACAGCCAGGTATGAGGACTAGCCTCTAAATACAAGGCTTGGTGTTCCACACATCTAGAATACCAATGTATGTTGCTCAGGTTGTGCATGTTCTCCTGGTGCCGCTCTGGAGATATAAGCCTACATGTATTTCATACCCATCATATATTTTTTCTGAATATTTGACTCAAATATGCATGTCAAATTATTATTATTATCATTATGGGTATTGTAAACATGATCCTGGTGAATGAAGACTTTATTCAAAGTCATGCACCAATGTACCACATATTAACCCTGCGCTGATTTAAGATTGAGTCAACAGCTTTCCTTGGGACACTTTGCACGCAATGGGCGCAAAGTGTCCCGAGGAAAGCTGTTTCCTTTACACTTGGCTTGCTGGTATTTGAATGAAAGGTATCTTCATGAGGAATTTGAATCTTTTAACCATTATATGTTTAGCGGTAATGAGAAAACAACTATAGCAGTGATTAGCACTTTAAGGGTTAAATCAGTGGTTCAAACATGACTTCTATGGTAGCTTAGGCTGCAGTCTGCCTTGCTACAGCTTCATTGTGTTACTATCAACTTTTGTGAAGTGTCACAGAATTCTTCAAGACTTACCTCACAGCAGCAAAAGTGCTGAACAAGAACTAGAAGGAGAAAAATGCATTACAAGCTGCTTCTAGGGTTCCACCAGGAGACAGAATTTCTCCTGAAAAGAGCTTTCCTTCATGTACCAACAGACGTCGTATTGACTCTGTTAGCTACGGTGTGTCTTGTGAGCTATGCAACCTGGTTTACCAGGCTATGCAAAAACCACAGACTCACAACTACTGTAGAGTACGTTAACCCTTACACTGCCGAACACATCTAACAATAATTTTTCGCATGCCAGTGACATCCCCTTTAAATTCATATGTAAAACAATGTATTCTATGAACACTATTTTATTCTCTACAGAACCCCTGTATCAGTGATAAATACTTAAACTATTATGGTTTATAAAGATTACAGGCATGGGTCTGAACAATACTTTTAAATAATGTATAAGTTGTCTCAAAGCAACCAAGAGGATGCTCATGTGGAAAATAACTCTCCTTATCAGATTTATCTTAATGATTAAGACAATGGTTAACTCATTCCATACTATGGTCACAGGCCTTGATCAGTGGTTCTGGCACTGCCTGGCAAGTCATGGGCAGCTGCAGCATGACTTGCCAGGCAGTGCCAGAACCACTGACTTAAGACTATAGGCACATTGGTACTTAAATGAAAGCTCTTGTCATGAAGAATTCAAATATGCAATGTTGTCTTAAATCTAGGTTAATATATGGAAAAATCAGGGACTGGTATGGAATGAGTTAAAGATCAGAGCTGTCATATACTATACTAGTACTGGAGTTGGCCTTTGAAGCACAAAGGAAAAGATATGTACAACCTTTAAGCATGCTGAAGCCACCATATTGGGTTGTCTGTGGTCTTGCATAACTTAATATACAGTGTAAAGAAACATTTACTTATGTGGCCTTGCATGAGGCAGTTCTTATTACTGTTCTGTTGTGGCTCTAAAACTTGGGGTGAAATTGAAGTTTAGTTCTAAGCAAAACTGTTTCATCAAGCAGGAAGGAACTAAACTAAAAATCCCTGTGTGAGTTATGGAAGGCATAGCATTGGTGAACGTGAACTCTTTTCCAAACATAAATGGTACTCCCTGCAGTCTATAGCCCAGCACAATATTGGCTTACCCTACTGTCATGTCTGGTCAAAGTTTCAAGCATGTATTTGACAGTACATTACTGACATAATGACATTTATATCATTCATATGTCATACTTTAGTCCCACTTCATCAATACCAGAACTGCTTTAGCCAGGTCCTGTACTGTCCATATCTATGCCTGTCAGTGCCAACGTTGAAAATTGTCGATGCAAAAACATTGAAAGAATATGTATGTAACTCTTACTTTCCTTGATGCATACCCTTGTAAGGGGATGTATGTAGTGTTTAGTATACTGATAAATATCGGCTACCATTTCTGTAAATCTTATTTTAGTGACAGTTCTCCTACCTGTTCACATTTTTCTTTGATTTTTGGTACACTTAATCTACAGTTCTGGGAAATTATTCTCATTCAAGTATTTTCATGCTTCATGGATTTAAATTTTTTCATGCTATTTTAAATTCTTTTTGTATATAATACATACATGTGTGTATATGTATATATATATATATATATATATATATATATATATATCTTCCCCCTCTCCCCTGATATTTGTCACTTTTCTTGTTTTGAATGAAAATGTCTTCCTCACTCCGCGAAAGTTTCCATATGTTGTTTCAAGTGGAAGTTTATAATTTTTCTTTGACACAAGATCAGAAAAATCTTCTAAAGGGGCAGTTACAACACACACACAAATGGTTATCTTGACTAAGATCTCTTTAACCATACATGTACCTTAGAAAATAATTCTACTCTTTCTAAAAAGAAGAATAATAATTTCTCATAACAAGAAAGAAAAGTGAATATGTATATATACATATACATATATATATATATATCTATATGTATGTATGTATGTATGTATGTATGTATGTATGTAGGTATGTATGTGTGTATATATGTATATTTAAATATGTGTGTATGTGTGTGTACATGTGTGTGTATTCTCATAATTTGTCAATTTTGTTTTAAGGAAAAAATCTCTCACTCTCAAGATTTTCTAAATCTTGTTTCAAGAAAAAAAGGCAAGACTTTTTTTCAGAAAGCGTATGTGTGTCATATCAGAAGGAATACATTGACTAGGAAGTACAGGGTTTACTTGCACCATAAGCCCTCAGATTTCCAATCTGTTCTACATGTATATGAGGTAGACTGATATGTATGTCTTGAACATAGCCCTCTTCACAGGCTGAAAACCTGCCCTGCCAAGTCTGACATACTGGGACACGTACTCTGTCACTGAGTCTGCAGAGGAAAACACTGTCACAGTAGAATCAGGGATTTGCTCCCTACAAGCAAAAAGAGCAACCATGTACTGTATTCTTCCCAAGAAAGGCCCCTGTTCTAATAAGCTCCCCCCCCCCACTGACTCACTATCTGTTTGCAATTCTTTTTTCACAATATTTTATCCATCATGTTCAAGGTTCTAAGGTTAACTCATTCCAGCCTGATAGAAGACTGAGTCAACAGCTTTCCTTGGCACCTTCTGGACGCAATGCACCCAGAGCACTCCAAGGAAAGCTGTTGACCATGGGCATATAATTTGGAATGATCTTCCATGCAAGTTTCATCCAAAATTTTGAAAAAATAATCCCTACATGTAAATTAGTAACATACAATTAGCAGACGACATTTAGTTATTAGCGGGAAAAAGCGTCATCAGGTTTGAATGAGTTAAAGGCTGATTACATTGTAATTTTGTAAGCCCCCTGGATGGTTATACGAGGAATAGACTACATTGTACATGTATATGTATGTAGAATGCATGGATCGCTTCTGAAAGTGAAATTCATACATATATACATGAACCTGATGAACTCTGGATGAGTGACATTCTTTTATGCCTTCTGATTCACTAGGATTTGTGCTGTCAATAAGAAATCTTATATTAAAATTTCCATGGATAACATTGTGACATATAAAACTAGCCAGGGTACTTTAAATTGTACCGCTGTACAACCCAATTAAGATTTGACCAAAAGAAAAAAATGTATGTGATAGTGCAGTTGCATGCAAATGAAAAGTAATGAGAATACCCTCAGAAGAGGAAGCTGGTCCTTATTTTATGGCTGGCACTTGAAATTCCAATCTAGAAATCGATCAGTGAAACGACAATGTGATAGATGAGTTACAGGACAGAACAGGTGCTGGAACATGTGTATTGCAACTTCAAAAGCTTTTTTAAACTGGTGATCTTGATGTTCTTGCAGAGATAATGTAACTCATTACTGTGGACCCTGCAGATCCAGATTTTCCAGTCACCATACATTTTTTTGCATAAATGAAAGCTCCGTTTATGAAGTCTCTGTATGTGCAATATTTGTTGTGAATTTAGGCAACTATAGAGGAAATTTGGGAACTTTGATGGGGAGTCAGTTCATTGTTTTCTTCGTGCAGATTCTATAGGGTGGTAGGTAATTGGGGGATACTGTATTATACAGGTGTGTGGGCACATTTGCACTGAGCCCATATACTACAATATGTCTTTATTCTGTATAGAAGCACCCCAGTGATCCAAAATTCCCAGTATCTTCTCTGCCCCCCCCCCCCCCCCCATTTATTCCCTTCATTATGTTACCGTCTCTTATTAAAATGGCCATGGCTGCATGCATCAACTCTGGGTGTGAAAGCGTCAAATGGAAGGTCACTGGCAACCACTACGCTAAGGACATGCATGCACACCAGAACCGAATTACAGTTGCTACCATGTTGCGGGAAGACTTCCGTTAACAGGACGGACAACAATTCCCATAAACAAACCAGACAACAATTCCCATAAACAAACCAATCACACTTCTGTATGGATTACTTGATTAAAATAGCACGTGTCTGCATTGCATGTATTCATGGAAGGTGACGAACTTGGAAGTTCTTCGAGCCTTTGACTTCGCAGGAGTTGATGCATGCAGGCCATGGCCCTTTTAATGAGGGATGGTAATGGAAAAAAGGGAATAAATAGGGGGGTGACGGGATTCTGGGCACTTTGGATCACCAGGGTGTTTCTATACGGAATAAAGACGTGGTTCTTGGGGTAAAAGTCAAGGAGCGAAACACACGGCATACACAGACATAGGCTTAGCCCCACCATAGGTGTAGACTCTTGCAGAAACTTTGGTTTATATCTTTTTTAAAATGTGGCCACAGTGGCCAGAAACTTGGACCGGTCTCTGAAGTATCTTGGATAATATATTGATAATATTGTACTATGCGTGTGGCCACATTTGCACTGTGCACGTATAATACAGTATCCTCCATAACTGGTTGTCATTTGTGTTTCAGACGGTGCAGAAGCTGGTGCAGCAGGTGGTTGCCAAGCAACAGCGTGGAACTGATGTTATTGGCCCTTCAAGTATCGAGGTAACTTAGTTTTTACAAGTTTTCATTGCCATGAAGTGGGAAGCGGAATGTAGTAATGAATAAGGTTCAACGAGGTTCATATAATGGAGGCAGTGAACCATCCAAAACTTTCCTTGCAGATAGACCCCACATACAGCAGGTTCCCATAGGCATCATTGCACTTAGTATCAGCTCATCACTTTGTCACTGCACTTAGTACCAGCTCTTTACTTCATCACTGCACTTAGTACCAGTGCTTTTATTAACCACTGCACTTAGTACCAACAGCTTACTCAATTACTACACTTAGTACCAGTTAATTTGTTCATCGCTGCACTTAGTACCAGTTAATTACTTCATTACTGCACTTAGTACCAGTTAATTACTTCATTACTGCACTTAGTACCAGTGCTTTACTTCATCACTGCACTTGGTACCAGTGCTTTACTTCATCACTGCACTTAGTACCAGTGCTTTACTTCATCGCTGCACTTAGTACCAGTGCTTTACTTCATCACTGCACTTAGTACCAGTTATTTACTTCATCACTGCACTTAGTACCAGTGCTTTACTTCATCACTGCACTTAGTACCAGTGCTTTACTTCATCGCTGCACTTCGTACCAGCTCTTACTTCTGAGTTACAAGCATAGATTTATGTGAAAAGTTACACAAAAGTCATTTGTGCAGTAGGCCTACATGGGGTCTAAACATCTAAGTTAAGCAAGTGGTAGATTATATGTAAAGCTTAACATATTGGTTGTACAATATTTACCAGCACCCTACACCCACAAACAGCTTGTACAGATAAAACTGCACACTTTGATCTCTGTCTTGTAGCCAGCGGAGTTGAAGTTACTATGGGAGAAGTGCACAGAGCCCGGGGCAGGGTTGGCCTCTGCCAGCTGTCATGGCCTGGTGTCCCTTGTCACCCAAAATGCTGCACACTGGGATTATGTTCTCCATGGTTTCCTCAACCGTGTGCCAAGCGCCAGGTATGTAGAAAACTACTGCTGCCCCCTAGTGATAGTCTTTTAATTAGTAGAGATATTATTTGCTGGTGCATATCAGTGATTGATCTGAGGTAATTACTCCTGCTGCCCTCTAGTAATTGTTATAAAGTTCATAACTGTTGTGGTCGGTCCTCCAGTGGTTGTTCTTAGGTTTTTACCAGTGCTGCCCTCTAATGGTTGTTCTGTAGTAATGCCTGCTGTCCTCTGGTAGTGAAAGGGTGGACAAGTTGCTATAGCCACTTAGTGGTATGGGTAAACTTGAAGAACACCCTGATTTTGAGCAAATAACAAGACATCTCTGCATTGGAGTGAGTTGCTTCCTTCCTGTCCAAATGGTGTTAAAGTGGAAACTAAATGAGGTTGCCGTGTATCAGTTGTTCAGATGCAATCTGGTGCCACTCTTTCTGCTTGAAGGGCATGTACTCACCAGAGAGGAAGAACCGTTGTGTAAATCTTCACTGACTTCCACCCGATTTGTGAATGTATTTCGTTACACAGTCATGTAACTCAAGGTGGTTCATTCCAAGAAGAATTTTAGCAGCAGGCTATATATATATATATATATATATATATATATATATACAGTGGTACCTGCTATTTAAGACCACCCATAATGCCAGACAGAAGTGATCACATATGACAGGTGGTCTTTCACTGCAGGTAAGCTAGCAAAGAAATTAAAGGCCAGTGTCTTGAAAGGGCGGTCTTAAAATCTAGTGTGGTCTTTTATGAGAGGTGGTCTTTAGAGCAGGTACCACTGTATATATATATTTGACAGTATGATATATAATTATATACAATGTATGGTTCATTTATGCACATTTTTGAAAAAATTAAATTAAACAGTTGTTTGAATAGTGGTTCTCACCTGTATCAAAATAAATCGGTCTTACACGTTGATAATTATATGAAATGTATGCTCAGATATCATTGTCTACACGGTCCCTATTTTTGTCCATGCAGTAGCATCGACAGTTTAAATTCAATGCATAAAATATTGATCGTAATCATATGCCAAATAGCTAAATTGGTTGCCAGAAATCACAGGCTGGGCATGTAGCAGATGGTCACAGTGGAAGGGACTAATTAGAAGAGGAATTCCAAGTAGGAAGAATGCATTAGGTACAGTGTATGTCAGATCCTTGATAGAACATTGACCTAGATGTGAAGAACACAGAAACTTCACACAAAAGTATCACAATACTTTAATAAGCAGAATTCTTGATTCATTGAATTTGTTTTGTGTGAAATATTTAAACAAGTAATAACCCTAATTGTGAGCATGGATTACATTTAACTTGAATTTTTTTTTCTTTTTTTGCCTGTAAATTTGAAATAGAAAAGTGTGGTGTAGAAATGTTTTTCTAATGTTGGAGATTGAATTTTGTCTGTGAAGAGAGTCATTATGGTACTCTGCTGATTAATCTTTAAATTGAAATAGGACCTTTTTGAAATTATTGAAATAGGGCTTAATATGAATTTAATGGCAGCATTAACCAATAATTGCTGAGAAACTCGAATGGAAACAAGGGAATTGTTAATCCTGTTGGCACTAATATTTCATCATATTTTTTTAAATTTTCCATTCATCATTTCATCCAGTTAATGTTTGTTACCATTATATCTCAAAATCTTGGACAGATTGTACTTAAGGAACAGTAAATGGCAGGTACACGCACAAAGAAAGTGCCAGGATGATGTCAGAGAATGACGGGCTTTCGCCGAGTTTTCTCATGTATTCCTGGTACTTTCTGAGTGCGTACACCTGCAAATTAACACTCCTGTCTGGAAAGACAACATGTTTATCCAAAGAGGAAGGCTGTGACATAAAATTGATATCCTCCCTTCAAAAGGAGAGGTCACAATTACCAATTCTCACTTTATTCAGCTGAATACACAATCCAAAACACACAATTCTTCAGGGCTAGAGATGTGTATTCCCATTGGATTGTATGTTGAATTAACCTCAAATTAAAAGGCTTCTTTTAAAGCTGCTGGAATAAAATTTATGTGAACATTTCAGCTATGTACATAATTGTACCACACAAACTTTGCTGTTTCTGCAATGGGTGGTTTTAAAGTTATTAAGCTGTGAATTACAATGAAAAGTAATGGGAATACACAACTCTAGCCCTGAATGACTGAAGTGCCCTCTACAGGAGAGTAGTAGAAGCTTCTGTTCTTGCTCCTCCTATTGTTCAAGGGTCAGAATGACAAGCACCAATGGGGTTTAGGAAACAAAACTTTGAATTGTTAAGAAAAATGTAACAAATAAATTTCCAAAAAATTAAACTTTTAAGTTTTATACGCCTTGGGTAATCATCCCAAGTATAGATGGAATTGACTTTTATAAGTCTTCAACAAATTAATGGGAGGTTGTGCAGTGTATGTCATGTCATTTTAGATGTAGGGTTACTGTACCAACAAATAATGAGGGCAAATAATGACTCAGCCTCATTTTGGCTATCTCACTCATTTTATAATAATATTTGGTACATAGTTACCTGATTAAGATTAAGATTAAGATTAACTGATTAGATTGTGGACACTGTGATTCATTGTTCCTGTACTCATGTGTCCTCTGTAGTGACAAACATGCATTCAGCAGATTGTTAGAATGCTTGTTTCAAGTTCTTTATTTTTTTGCCCAGCTGACTTATCAGTCAGCTGACCTTATCTCCTGGTGCTTCATCCATCATTGGCATCAGCATGATCCTGTCAACAATTATTCATTTCTTATCCAAAACCGTGAGCTGGATTCACTTGAAACTTGGTGGGGATTTACCTTTGGTAGATCTCTACCAAGTTCTTTAAATGGTCATAGTCTAGTGATTTTTTGAGTTTTGTTTTGTTTTGTTTTGTTTTGTTTTTTTTTTTTTGGGGGGGGGGGAGCATATTCTGGCAAATATCTTAAAAATCTTCTTCTCCAAAATGCCAAGCAAATTGCTTTGAATTTGCATAGGAACACTTCTGGGGACCCCTAGACCTTAATTTGTTTTATTTTTTTTTTCTATTTTATTAGGAATTTTTGTATGGCAAAACTATTTTTGAGTTCTTCTCCAAAACTGTTGCATAGATTTTTGTGAAACTTAGTGGAAATGTGGCTCATTGAAGGGTCATACTAAAGTGTTTAGCGGATGATAATTTCCACATCTCTGATTTTTAACATTTTTTAAAAATTGGGATACTTATCGGTAGTGTATAATTACCGTTGATTACAATGCAAATCTGTGGGGATTGCATTGGTAAGTCACATTTTTTATTTCTCCAAAGCCACTCACCAGATTCATTTCAAACTTAGTGAAGAAGTACCTTGGCAGAGTTTTTACCAATTTGTTCAAATGATCACACGCCAATGATTTTGGAATTTTGAAAAAAAAAAATGGTTCACTTTTTTGGCAAATTCTTGTTCTCCAAAACTGCCAAGCCAATTGCTTTAAAATTGGAAATTATCCTCTGGGGACCTGTGTAGACATACCCTGAGATCTCTCCAGTGGCTGATGAGTTCCCTGATTAGTTCTGGACAAAGCAAAATGCGTCAAACTAACAGCTGCCTCATCTAAGGCTGCTTGCCCTTTGTTAGCTTATTATACCCTCCTGTGAAGAAGGCGGGGCATGTACATGTAGCTTTGCACATATTGGTCGGTCAGTCAATTGCTCAGTCAGTCGGTAGAGAGACTTTGGTTTCTGCACCACAACTCAAGAAGTTTTTGAGATACCTAGGACTTTGATAGTACCATGGTATTAACTCCAGTATAATGACCAGGTGAAGTATGAAGGTGGTTGACCTTGACCCTATTTCCAAGGTCACGGTGGTACTGTAGTAAGTTTTGTTTTCTGCATGATAACTAGAAAATAATAGGACCTGTATATTTCACAGGATTATAGTCCTTATCCAGGGCTAGGTCAAGTTCGAAGATGGATGACCTTGACCTAAATTCAAAGGGCACAAGGGCACTTTATTGAACTTGGGGTTTTTGCATTGTAACTCAGAATTTAAGTCCTTCAATGTTGCACATGAAAATAGTCCTTATCCAGGGCTAGCTCAAGTTCAAAGATGGATGACCTTGACCTAAATTCAAAGGGCAGAAGGGAACCTTTTTTGCATTCTAACTCAGAATTTAAGTATTTCAATATTGCACATGATAATAGTCCTCAATTAGGGCTTGGTCAACCTAGAAGATGGATAACCTTGACCAAATTCCCAAGTGTCAAAACCTAGAGTCCTATTAGTGAACTTTGTTTCTGCATGATAACTTTTTTTCACTTAGGGTGTTCATATTGTGCAGGAATATAGCCTTCTATAAGAGCTAGATCAGCTCTAAAATGGGTGACCTTGAGTCAAGCCCCAAGGTCACAGAGCCATATCAGTGAATTTGGTTTCTTAATAAAAGCAGAATTTTTTGAGCCAGAGCTTTTATTTTGCACAGGTTTATAGTCTTCTATTAGGGCTAGATCAGCATTAAAGAAGGTTAATCTTGACCTAATTTCTAAGGTCACAAGGCCACTTTAGTTAATTTGGTTTCTACGTCCACTTCCCAAGGCCATGAGTGCCCCATTTAGTACTATCAACAGGGTAATGAATGAGGGCCAACATAATTACAGTAGGAGGGCATCTGAGTTTTTCAAAATGTCTTGTTTTTTTTAAAGTATGCATGACCCTAAAAGGTACATGTACATCATTGCATAATAATACATAGTAAAAGTAACTTTGCAGTAGAGCTTGTATATTTCCATGATTTACTTTTCTTGGGCCTGATTTTAAAAGATTTTGTCTGAAATTTATTCTGTCAATGACCTGCTTTTAGCTCTGCTGACCAAAGGTCACACAGCTCATGTGATCACTCATGTTTCTGTCCATCTGTCTGTCCTTCCTTCTGTAATCGTTTTGCTTGTGAACCTGATACGGTCCACAGTTTTCAAGATAGCCCCATGTAATTTCCGGGACTTATCAAGTGTATAAAGATCCAGGTCACATTTTATATTGATGGCTGCACTTACAGTATTATGTAATATGTGGGTCAAAATTTGAAAATCTTGTGAGCACTCTAGCATCCTTAATGTTTGAAAGATGTTCATTAAATTCAGTGGGATTGTTTAGGAGGTCAAAATCTCAGTTGCTGATGATGCTAGTGATGCCACCTATAACTTGACCAAATTATGAGCCAAAATGTGGTGAAAGATTAAAAATTCCATGTATGAAAAAGTAATTGAATGAGATATGCCAAATTTATAGGGTATATAGATCATGTTCAATGCTAATATGTTATATAATATCAGTGACCTTGACCTATTTTTGCAAGGTCACCAGTTCTGGAAAGTTGAAAGAGGTGATTTTGTAATGGCAGGGTGCAGCTTGGACATCAATGGTAAAAAGAATTGAGCCTCCAGATAAAAATTGTACTTGAATACATTGTAGGTAAAAGTCTACTTGGTGACCTGCTTTTTTGGCTTATAAAGTGTATGAAAATCTACATGCATGGTCTTTAGTGTTGGTGGTGCCACCTACGCTATTATGTAACATATGGGTCAAAATGTGAAAATATTGTGACCAGTCCAGCATCCATAATGTTTTGTAGATATTCATGAAATTTAGTGTCATTGTGGTGGAGGTCAAAATCTCAGTTGCTTATGATATTAGTGGCAAAACTTATACTTTGATGGAAATTATTGTATGTCTCAAAAGATATAAAAATTTTGTATCTCCAAAAAATGAATGAATTAGACATGCCAAATTTATGGGATATCTAGATCATGTCCAATATTACTATGTTATATATCAGTGACCTTGATGCATTTTTCATAGGCCACTGGGCCTGTAAAAGTGAAAGACATGATTTTGTAATTGCAGGGTGTAGCTTGGACATCAATGGCAAAGATAATTTTTTGGTGATGGTCATCAGATTATATGTCAGCAGAGCATTAGGATCATGGGCCTCTTGTTAGCTAAACTGACCATACATGTAGGTCGCAGAGCTTATGTGATCACTCATGTCTGTACGTCAGCCACTCCATCAATCCGTCCTTCAGTCTGTTCTTCCATTCGTAAACTTTAGCTTATGAACGCGATACAGTCATCAGTTTTCATGTTAGCCCCATGTAACTTTTAGAAGTTAAAAACAGTATGAAAATCTAGGTCACGTTTGATATTGGTGGTGCTTCCTATATTATTATGTAATATTTGGGCCGAAATAGAAAAATTTTGAGAAAGCAGTTTTTTGAAAAGTTTTAATGAATCATTTCAAAAACTTGATGGGAATATTGATCAGGCAAAAAGTTGAAAATGTGCTAAAAATTTGATTTTTGAGCACGGGGGGGGGGGGGGGAGGGGGGCATTGAGTTGTTTCTGGTGCCTATCGAGAAGTGACCTTGGTTACAGTACTACATTGAAGAAAAAATAGCATTAACACTATATTTTAAAAATATTGAATGTAGCTTCATCAATTATTTATGACAGTTGGGCCTCAGGATGCCTCAGAAACCTATTGAAACTAGGTCACTAGGTCACATATGTAAGTCACAATGCTGCATTGAAAAAGAATGGCCATCCCATGATATCTCCAAATATTGAATTACTCATTGTAGCTGCACCAATTATTTTTGACAGCTGGTTCTAAGGATGCCTCAGACACCTAAGTAAAAACTAAGTTAGTGGGTCACATATTTATGTCACAGTGCTGGATTAAAGAAAAATGGCCTTGCCATGACAGTTGGGCCTCAGGATGCCTCAGAAACCTATTGAAACTAGGTCACTAGGTCACATATGTAAGTCACAATGCTGCATTGAAAAAGAATGGCCATCCCATGATATCTCCAAATATTGAATTACTCATTGTAGCTGCACCAATTATTTTTGACAGCTGGTTCTAAGGATGCCTCAGACACCTAAGTAAAAACTAAGTTAGTGGGTCACATATTTATGTCACAGTGCTGGATTAAAGAAAAATGGCCTTGCCATGATATCTCTGCTCATTGCATTTGCAGGAAAGCTTTGTCAGTAGGTCAAACAGAAGTAACCTTGACCTGCATGTGATATACTGCAAAGTCATAAGTAGGTCAAGGTCACTCATCCATACTGTTTTCCTATAAGTCTGCCAATTGAATATCAGTGACCTACAGCAACTTCTATTTCTGTCACCTACGCATGCATACTTAAGCAGTGTAATCACATGCTGATACTAGAAGAGTTTGCAGATTCAAGCAAAGTTTACCATATTTTTGCCAGCAGTGGGACCTCATTTACTCCATATGATAAAAGAAATGTGACCAAGAATTTGAAGGTAAATATAACTCTCCTCCTGGTCTCACATGCAGGTACATGGTCTTCACCTTTAGTACAATTTCCCAGTTATCAACCCTGGCCGTGGGGTTTTCGGTGTCTGACCGTCTTCTGTTTTTGTTTTTGTTTTTTTGTTTGTTTTTTTTTGTTATGGTCATCATGTCTGAATTTGTATATGTATCAATATACCAGTTCAGGATGATTTTATAGGCAATTTTAATGTCTCTGATGTGTGGAGTTACCGTGGTGCCACTGGTGGTATTATCTGTCTATCTGTCTGTCTGTCTGTCTATCTATCTATCTATCTATCTATCTATCTATCTATCTATCTATCTATCTATCTATCTATCTATCTGTCTGTCTGTCTGTCTGTCTGTCTGTCTGTATATGTGTATATATATATATATATATATATATATATATATATATATATATATATATATATATATATATATATATATATATATATAAAAAATAAAAAATGCTTTTACTCACAGAGTCTATGAATACACTGATTGCTTAACATTAATGGGCTTTGAGAATGAACAGGTGAAAATAAAGGTATAATTCTGTAATCTGAGTAGGTAATTGCATTTTAACTCATTGTCTGCCACTTCCTTGGTTTTCCATTATATTTTAATGGGATTACATGTGAAACACAGTTTGCATTTTCAAATTCCTCTTAATAAGAGCTTGTGTTTAAATTCAAAAATTAATGTGTAACATCAGTGGTTTTTGCATTGCCTGAGCAGTCATGCTGTAGATGCTGCATAACTTACCAGGCAGAGCAAAAGCCACTCACCACAGTCTTCATGAGCTTAGTACAGAATGAGTTAAGTGATCATATGCCATTCTCATAATTCATGGAAGTGAAGTGATATAAAATGTACAAAGATTCGTCTTCCTGTTATGCAATAGTTGATGTCAAATGCATGCAAAGAGTTAATTACAAAAAAAAAACTGACTTTGATCCCTGAATACTGTCATGTTTTATTGCATATTACCATATTTATAGTCACACAGTCAATGAATGAAAGAGTACCATTAAACAGTCAAATTGCAAATTTGAAACCAGATCCAAATATAAAGCTTTCATCTACTGATATTGAAGATTGATTCTTTACAGAGCACAATTTATGTATAAGAAGAAAACCTCCATCTTTGACATTCAAGCTCATACCTTGCCTATGAAAAAATGCTGGTTATTTATCTTTGTATCTACATGTGTCCCTTTAACCCTTTCTGGCTCCTTTGTCTTTGTATTGACATATGTCTCTTTAACCCTTTCTGGCTCCTTTATCTTTGTATCTACATGTGTCCCTTTAACCCTTTCTGACTCTTTATCTTTGTATTGACATATGTCTCTTTAACCCTTTCTGGCTCCTTTATCTTTGTATCTACATATGTCTCTTTAACCATTACTGACTCTTTATCTTTGTATTGACATATGTCTCTTTAACCCTTTCTGGTCCTAAGAAAGCTGCGGTGACAGCATTTGAAGTACACACTGGTTCACACAGAAGACATTTATGTCAGCTTTGACTCGTATCATTGAACAAGGAAATACCTGCATATGTCCACAAATGTTGGAATTACCTTTGCTCTTTCATCAGTCTCATTCTATCATGGCATTTGATTGTCACCATAACCTACTGTCACCATAACCTAGCGATCATTACCTAATGACACAATAACCTAGTGTACCATAACCTGGTGACAGGATCAGAGATATGGGTGGGAAAATTATATGCATTTATTCTGTTTGTGGGTGAATTACCATTTTCTAGAGTGAAATTAAAAGTAGTAATTCATTGTAGATCACATGACCTGAACCCTGTTACAACTGAATTGTGACATACCTGCATCAGTGACATAGTGTGTTAACATGTAGACAAAATCAAATATACACAAGGAATGTTTGATCATATGTCACATGTAACGTTGAATAACTGCAATAAACACAAACAGACATGGCACACCAGGCCAGTGATGAAAGTAGGCTAGGGTGACCACAGATTTACTTTGTGTATTATTATCTATTGAAAGATAAGATCAGTGGTTAATGTGTTAATTGATTAGGATGGAAGCTAGTTTCTATAGGTAACAGATTAATCATTTACTGTAAAGTTACTTTTGTGGTTCAAAGACAAAGGTATAAGCAATTAAGTATTTTTGCAATTTTCTATTACTCTGTGCATTACAGGAAATATGATCCAAGGTTAAATCTCTCAAGCTAAAACTCTTTGTGGCCTATTAGATAAGATAAGGAAAAAACAAACAAACAAACAAGCCCTTTCCTGACAAAACCACACAAAATGATAACACAAAGTGTATGCTAGGGGAAGAAATATTCATAAGGGGAACAAATATGCCTCAATATTTGTTCGTAGGGGCACAAATATTCATTCCAGGGGGAACCAATATTCTCTGACACTGCATACAAATATGGCTTGCTTGAAAGCTTTGTCTGAAAACTCTCTTCAATTGAGAATACAGGATATACAAAATGTTACATGACTGAGAGTGATTTATCTCTGATGAGGGATCTTTATTGGTTGGGAAAATCACTCCTGACCTGTGGTCACTCATGATTTTCCCCACCAACATCAATCCTGAGTGAGAGAAAAATAGTAACTCACTGTCAGCCATGTAAGATTTTGTTTATTCCATGTTCAATTGGGTATTCATCACAAAAAATAAACTGATTAACAACCCATTACAGGTTATCTTTTCTTTCACAACACACAAAATAGCAGGACTACAAATGATAACCCACCAGCTGCAGATTGAGAAAAATAACAGACAATTTAGGTCAGAAAAGTGGTTTTTGTACACTGAATAATATACTGCTGGGAAAAAAGATGCCACTCCCATTGGTTTATGGGCTGCTCTGAATATGTCCTTATATGGAAAATATGGGTGTTGCATGGAATATTATGTAACATCAACAGGATAGCTTTGGGTATGCCTGAGCAGCCACACTCACAAAATGTTCTGAAAACAAGACAACAACCTCAGAGGTGTGAAAAGTGTGTCTGGTGTGGGAGCCAAACGAAATCTTAGTTGTCCCTTTTGTCACCTTATCGTGACAATCGTGTGCATAACAGAATTCATAGTTATGCTGGTCTGCAGTAACCAAGTGGGACACGCTATCATGACCACAGCAGGGGTTACTGTAAAATTGAGGAACATAACCCCACACATCCATGGATATATTTGTCAAGATTCCACAATTTGCGCATATCAGTGCTACAGCCTGGTACCTTGCAGTTGTACACAGGCATATTTCAGGCACAGTACAGCTTAAACTTGATCAAAATTACTCTTTCAATCTTCCCCACTTTCTTCACATCTATGTACTTTATAATATGGCTGTCAATGACCTGCTGATAGTGGTGTCTAACTTCCCACGAAATACTGTTTAAGCTTGTCGCGCAATCCTGGTGGTCAAAATTGCAAAATTTAATTTCATCAGGTTGGTATTAGGTGCCAAGGGGCTTTATAAGGGGGCCATGGCACTACTAGGATCATTGTGAATCCACAGTGCCGTAGCGTACGAGTCACTCACAACGGTCTGAATTTGACAGGAGCAGAATTATTGGGATGTAGGAGGCTAGCCTTTCCCAGCAAGAGGTTGCCAGGATAATGGGGTGCTCTAGGCCAATGGTAAAAAGGTGGTCGGACCACTTCCAGGAAACCAGAGGATGGCTGGATCTGGGTGACTAAGACTTTCAGATGGGACAGATGACCATTACTTGTTCCAGTATGGGAAGAGGCACAGGTTTCTTTCAACAGAAAGGTATTGTCAGCAGTGGCGCCAGGCCTACAACATCAGCTAGAGCATCACAGTCTACCAGTAACAAGAGACTGGTGTTGGTCAAACTTAGGGCATACCAACCTGCGATTCGCATCCCTCTTAGTCCTGCGCACAAGACACGATAGGTACAGTGGTGTTAGGAACATGCAGCCTAGACCAGAAATCAATAGAACAGTGTGATGTGGTCAGACGAATCCCAAGTCTGCTTGGATTTCCACAATGGAAGAATAAGGGTTTTGCCAATGCGGTCCGATAAGTATGTAGAAGGATGTATGGTTGGACATCAGCGCTACAGAGGAGGCAGTGTCACGATGTGGAGGGCAATTACGGAGAGAACAGCTTTCACCAGTGTGGAGGTTATGCTAACAGGCCAGTGCTACATGGATGAGATCCTGCCCACAGTTGACGAATGGATCCAACAATATCCAGGGCTACTGTTTCAACACAATAACACACGGCCATACATTGCCCGAGCCAGTATGCAGTATCTACAGCAACACAATATCCCATTGTTGCCATGGCCAACCCGTTCTCCTAAACGGTCAACCATCGAGCACTTGTGGGATGTGCTTAGCCATCAAATCACGCATGAGTTAGTGGAGAACCTGCAGCCACCCAGGCCCAACTGGCACAGAGGCTCACAGACCAGGGGAATCCAATCCCCCAGGCTGAGATCACCAAGGTGACACGCAGCATGCCAAGGCAGATCCAAGCTTGCTGACAGAAGCATGGTGGTTACACCTGCTATTGAAGCATGCAGCCTCCCAACAACAACAACAACAACAACCAAAAAGGTCCTTTAAGCACTACTATTTCCTCCCAAAAGAGATGTGAAAAGCAATGGCATGATAAAGTAAACAAACTCCCCACACACATCCTCATAACATGTGCATGATGTTGGATGGGGGAGGGGAGGGAGACATCTTTTTTTCCCACTGAAGCAGCTTTCTAGCACGCATTACATGTAGCTCATGGTACTGTTAAGTCTTATGTGATAAGTTAAGTCAATAGCTTTCTGCACTGTGTCCCCAAGTTTGCATCATAACACTGTTGGCCTAGGCCAATGTTAAGTAATTTTTTATTTTGTGTTTTTGTTTTTCTGTAACTGCATGTACATGTAACAATTAATTCTAAGAGTGTTGGTACTTCAGTGATATGTTATTTTATGAGGAATTTGAATGGGAACTCAGAGATGAGCACAGCTTTGGTATTGACTAACAGGCAGGGGGTTAATTGAGAAGCACCTTTATGGAGCATGATGTCAAACACTATATTGACTACTTGTTACATTTTACAAAAACTGAAAAGCAAAGAAACAAAAAAGGTATAGTCAGAGAATTTTTAACACTTTTCCAGAGGTCATAGTTAAGCTGAGAAAAGGGTTAAACTTTATTCAGCAGATAGATCTAACTTGGCAACTTTGGAGTAATTTTGCTCTCTCTCTCTCTCTCTCTCTCTCTCTCTCTCTCTCTCTCTCTCTCTCTCTCTCTCTCTCTCTCTCTCCTCTCCCCCCCGATGGAACCACTTGTCTTGACAATCAACTTTTGTACAACATTAAGAGCTAGCCATTGGAGACAGAGACAATGCACTTCTTCACTTAGTACATGTCACGTTATTTATACATGTTTTGAGACCACAATATTGTGATTGTGAGGGATTATCATCCAAGACACTGCATGTTTTCTCATAATGAACTTATGATATCTTGTTGTGTCACAATTGTCAGGGGCACAAACACAAATCTTTTCCTGGCATGCCTCTGCATGATTATTCTATAAAACTTGGAATTATTATCAGAAGAAAAAAAAAGTGTTGGCACAAATGAAAAATTGCTTTTATTTAGGCTCACAACTGCAGTAGCCAACAATCCTAATGTAGAACGGTGGTAATCAAAATGGCATCAGCTGGTTCCTCAGCCGTCTGGGTGATACTTTTACAGATGACATCACACGAATCTTCAAGTCATACATCTCAGTGATGGATAATAAAAATGTGCTCTTTGTAGCCACATAAAAGAAATACAAGCTTGGAGGACTCCAGTATTGTCCTCACTGGTGACATCTGGTGCCACGTCGCATGTGCCAATACATTTGAAGGTGATCATTACGTGTGCTGTGTGAATCGTGTCCACACCAGTTTGAAGGAGGTCTAGGTTCTTGTCGAAGCATGTTACACAGTTAGCGTATGTGGCTAGAGTGGTGCACACAAGATGATTGTAGGATCTTTCATTAAGAAGCGCAGTTCTTAGGAGGGCAGGGTCGATTATTGTGTTGTCAGAACACATCATTGGTGAATGATGGCTTGACCGTATTCACTGCTAAACCTTGTGGCAGTGGAAGGAAACTAATAAAGAGACAGGATCTGAAGAGGAAACCACAAATCACATTTCCAAATGAGCACAGCGCTTGGTTTCACAAACATAAATTATGACATGGAAAAAATTGGATGCAGAAAAAAAAAAAGATGACCAGATCTCCAAGGGGAATTCTCTAACTGGCTAATTCCTGGAAAACAGATGCATGATGGAAAACAAGGGAAAGTATGTCCCTATCATCTCTAACCATTGGATCTCATAGACATAGGAAACCATATGTTTCTTACATGGATTGAGAAGCGGGCCAAGCCTCTGTTAAGTCATTCTCCATGGTACAGATGTTGACGTGTACTTTCCTACCTGACTGTGTGCTGGAGAAAGCCACCATGCACAGTCAAGAGTGGCAAAAACTCTTTCCACTTACTTCTTGAGCCAAGACTCGAACCTGGGTCACAGAGGTGAAATGCAAGCGTGTTGCCATGCAGCCAACTGTGCATACAGTGATCATGGGCCAGTGGAATGATCTCTTACTGGCCATCATTAATTGCCGCAAAGAATACAACCATCACAATTCATACATCAGTCACATTTTGTGGAAGCAGCACACTCATGACCAGACTGGTTTTGTGCCAGAATTTATAGCTCTTCTAGCCCTTTTTTTGCCAGATAGAGATTAATGAATATAAAAAAATGTTGACCATAGCAATGCCTATTTATGAGTAATACTACGATTCCATCATGAAATGATTATGCTTCTTGTAAGTAACACTTCCTTGAGTGGTATTGAGGGACTTTGCTGTCATGATGATGTTCCAATGCTGTCTCTATGCTGGAGTTACACTGCATAGATGACTGCATGCAGCATGAGTACAGTACAACACATATACATGTACATGTAAATACACCATTACAAGAGGCCCTAATACAGGCTTGTGAGCCTGTCGGCCAATTAGTTTTCTCATGGGAATAAAATACATTTAAACCAATACACCACTGTTGCTTTCAACAATCTTAAAGAAGTGTACATTTTTACCAAGTAACAACCATGGGCGATTTTGGCAAAATCAAAGCAGTGCATAATATCTTAACTGCAATGATGTGGGATTCATACTTTTCTTAGCATCAAACAGTGCATGTGCACACATGTAATGCATCCTGGGTAATCCATATATACATGTATTGATGCTTTCAGCATTATCAAATGAATACGTGAACATGCTGACTTTAGTAGGAGAGTACAATATCCTGATTCATTATGCTAAATTACATGTACTGTATCTATGCTGCCCAAAGACTTCACTTGAATCAGTCTCTTTTCAATATTTGAACATACTGGCAAATGCTGCATGATGGCTGTCCGTATGCTCTGGCAATTAACTGCATATGCTTACATGCTGCTGGAATTGTATCAAACTGCTGGCAACATACTGTTTTGGTGACACTTTGTACACTACCTTGACACTTATTTATTCAAAAAGACTTTCATTTAGCATGTAAAAAAATGCACATTATAACTATGTAGATAGCTGTATGCTTTGATCTCAGCACACTGGAGAACACAGTGATCTCTGAGACAAATTAAATCAAGGTTTTTTTTTTTTGTACTTTGTTCAAGGTATCATTTATTGTCTTTCGTTGTATATATGTTTGGTACCTAAGCAGTTCATGTGAGCACAAACAAAACAACAATAACCTGACACTGGAGTCTATCAGCCTTGTTTAATGTCAACAGTTTCAAACATAAGATCTAGAAATCCTCTAAGTCCTAAATTAGGGCCATGCATATATAGTTATTAAAATTCTATAAAACACTAAATTGAAGCTCCCTCATGTTATTGGTCACCAGCAAACTGCTGCATGTGAAGTGTTTAGATTGATAACCGATTGGTGTTTAGATTGCTAACTGATTGGTGTTTAGATTGCTCACTGAGTGGTGTTTTAAGATTGTAACTGATTGGGACCCTGTGAAGCACATTGCTAGCATTTATAGAGATAAACAATTCACTTTTGACTCCTTGATTCCTGAACAACAGGAAAGTTAATATATTATGGTTAGACCACTTTATTTTATGTCTAAAACACCAAAAGTCAATTTGTCAATCAGTAATGAAGGGGAATTCATTGTGATTCTCTGCACACTTGTTTCAGCTGGTAATGGTTAAGGAATCAACATGTACCGCCATTTGTGTGTCAGTAGACAGCTGCAAGTATAGACAGTACACTGTGAAGTCATACTGGCAATATATAGCAGCATATAGACAGTCACTGTGAAGTCATACTGGCACTACCAGCATTTAGAGAGTACGCTGTCAAGTCATACCAGCATATGGGCAGTATGATTGCAGTGTTTTTCAGAAGCACACATGTAACATGGATACAGTAATAAATAAACACAGGATCATGGTACTGTTGACAAAATAGGAGACTAAATATAGTTGTGAATATCCACATTTGGATCATTCAAATGATGAATCTGTTAACTCATTCCACCCTGATAGAAGACTGAGTCAACAGCTTTCCTTGGCGCGCTCTGGGCGCAATGCGCCCAGAGCGCGCCAAGGAAAGCTGTTGACTATGGGCATATAATTTGGAATGATCTTCCATGCAAGTTTCATCCAAAATATTGAAAAATAATCCCTAAATTAGTAAAATACAATTAGCAGACGACATTTAGATGTTAGCGGGAAAAAGCGTCATTAGGGTGGAATGAGTTAATGAGCCTGTACATCTTTCTGATATACAGTAAAACCTCTCTAACCGAACACCTCCATATACCGTATATATAGGACTGTCTTATTCACTAGTGGATGAGTTCTAAGGCTGATATATATTGTGATTTCATTCTGTCACATCATCTCATTGAATGTCACCAAAAAACTTAATTTTTGTATATTGTCGTTGAGCAAACTTTGTTGGAAAAACAGTTTAAACAGTGAACTGTGTTTCGCAAATGGTAGCAGTTTCTGTAATTTATATCACCAATTCCCTTCTTGCTTCAGGATTCATTCCCTCATCCTGTTTGCCTTACCTTATCTCCACACGCTTCTGACTTGTTTTTTTTTCTCTCTGTCTATCTATACCATGTATACTCTCTATGGCCTTGCCCTGTATACCACAGAAGAGCATCAATTAATCCAATAAACAGCGCCATTCTACTGCACAGATTAATCCTGCGTATTGACCTATCTCAATCATATAGAAATTAAAGACTTTTGCCAGCTGTTTGCCCTAAAGCATTTCCTTCCCAGACAGCTGAGCTGTTGGTTTGATTTACTCTTGTTTTATACCCACGGAGCACTGTGTATACAATGGCCCTGCAACCAGCATAACATGATACATTTTGAAGAGAGCTTCAGGACACTCAGTTGAGTGGTTGGTCTGTATGGATTTCCACAATGGAAGAATCATCTGCTGTGATATGTTTGTGATACCATGGATGGATGGATTGAGTATCCTTTACAGCCATTCAAAAAGAAAGAGGCGGCTCTCGAGAAAAAACATGATGACTTGCTTAAAGGACCAGACAGGCTACCAGACAGAATGTTGATTCTCTTGCAGATCTAAGTGTAAATCAAATTTCTAACAATTCAGTTGGCAGTGAGTGGTGTGCATAGCATTCAAAGGACACGGAGTAATGTGAATAGGACAGAATCCAGTGACAGGCTTTTACAAGGGGAAACAAAAAACACACAAACAAAAAAAAGAAAAGAACCTTATTATTGCAGATAACAATTCAGTTTTCTGCACAAGATTTATATCATTGTCAACAGAAAATGGGTTGAATAATAATGAGTTCTATGAGGAGAATCTGTGGCATTTTCTGTGGCTGTGTACGGAGGGGTAACAGGGTTGTGTACATGTATTACACCTTATTGGCAACTCTCACAATAAGCGCCACTTGCACTTTTGTGGTTTGAAAAATGTTGACAGTAATGTTGATTCTATATTTTTTAGCTCTGCTGACCTATGGTTGCACAGCTAACAGGGGATTGCTCCTGTTTATCCATCTGTCCTTTCATCTGTTACAAGTTGCTATGGTGATTGTTACAAGTTCTGTATAAGCACAAGATGACTGGTAGAATACATTGCAGAGAATGATTACATGTATCTGTTGATGGTTATTGCATTCTTACCTGTGAAAAAGTATACCACAACAAAAATATTGTAAGTCCTTGATGTGTGGAGTCCTGGTACTACCTCTGGTGTCATTCTTTAGAACATAATATTGGTTTAAACAAAAATCAGTATTATGGCGTTGAATGAGAAGGAGCTCCCAAATTTAGAACAAATGTGTGTTCAGTGATAAGATTTTGTGATAATTTTGATGACCTTGAACCTATTATTCCAAGGTCACAGTATATTTATTGTTTATGTTGCCAAATTGATAATAATACATAACATAAGACATATAAGACCACACAAACATTGGCAGGAGGAAAGGAACCAGACAAATGCTTATGGGCCCTCTATTGCACAAACTTGTTAGTACACTGAAACAATACCAGGGGTAGAAATTAACAATTTTATCAAGTTTCCCCATGGCAATCACAGCATTTTTACAAGTTGCCCAAGCCTCCAGAAAGTTTCCCAGTTTCCCACCACATGAGAATAATAGGCTTGTTGAAAGACACTGATATTCAGAAAGGTAGCAAATATAGATGAACAAAAGCTATATTTGTCACCACTATGAAAACAGTCTTTTCGCACAAAAGAAGATTTTAGGAACTGTACTTAATGTTCCCACTACTGTTGTAAATGATATGTTCTGCTGAAGATAGAAAGTTGCCCCATGGGAAACCAACTAAGGAAATAAAGTTGCCGGACATGAATAAAAATTGCCTGGGACACCTAGACACCCGCTAATTTCGAACCCTGAATACACAGATATAATATACAAATACTATTCTTGATTTGTTGTTGAGGTACACAAATATCCACCTGGCTATGAAGGTTTACAATAGAAAATACATGAACAGACACAGAGCAAACAGTGAACGGTTTATATCAGGTATTCAATTTTTGAACATGGAGAAATTGTTGTCTTGGGAGGGGGGATATTATTCCAGATCTGAGCGTAATGATATTTGATTGAAAATTTCTTGGTATTTGTATGACATCTAATGATATGGAAATTATGGCATTGTCTTTTATTTACCAATTATATAAAAACCCACCAGTACTTTTGGACCTGTATCCAATATTGGGGCAACCTTCTCTACTCTCCGTCCTTGACTCAGTGGGGCTCTTGACTGCTGTGCCCTGTGGTGCGAGTTAGTTCATAGCCTGGGGACGACTTCAGAGTATGATACAATATCCCTATTCTGGGACCCACCATCACCAACAACTGCTAACATCAAGGCATTGTATTTACATTTTTAGGTAATGCTCACACTGGAAAAGTCCCATTATGTATTGTACATTACATTCATTTGACAAATTAAGCTTCCGTTAACACTAATCACACATATATTATGGCTACAACCTCTTCAAAATATCCAATCAGGACTAACCCAAAGGCTTGGCTGCCATTTTGAACATTGTGGATTCCACACCCAATGGTTTGTACATGCGGATAGTAATGGGAGGATCTTGGGGGGGTTATAAAATATGAAACCAAAAGAAAAAATATTACAAATATTTCAGAGCATCAATAATGGTATAATGTATGCTATGGCCACACTTTGACATCCAAATCAAATGTATTTTTGTGCGACTGTCCCACAATGCATTGCGCCATGTTCAAAATGCTGTTGTCCGCAAATAGTACCAAAGTGCAGGGTATCATGTTGCATTTAGACTTGTAACTAACGATGATAACTGCTTCAGACACCACCGAGTGGGCTGAGATTAAAGGTGAGATAGTACATGCAAGTCAACTTTAAGGACCGTTTGCCCTGGAAACTCGGAAAACGTACACCTGGAACCAAGCGAAATATCACAATAATGATCACCGAATAACCGGGGCTTATAATGCTGTTTTACCAAACAAACGTGGCTATGCAGCTATGTTGTTCTTGCGGTCCAACAGGATGTATTCATATTTAAAGGCGGTCCTTAGTCTAACACCTATCGAGCAAAAGAGGAAGCCACCTGCATCAGGGCAGATCCATGTATTTAGCATGGTCAAAAGTACTTTCCCAATAAAGTGAACAACATGAACACAGAATAATCTTAAGAAAATGTATTTACATGTATTTGAAACATAAAGGATGCCTAAATTGATTAGAAATGCACTCTCTTTTGGTTGAAAAGGTGTTATTTGTGGATGTTTATATAGTATATAATACAAATCTGCCTGATCATTGTGGAAGCATCAGTCTGTTGCCCCAGCAATACAGGTAGTGCCCAGGATTGCAGTTACATATGAATATGTCATATTAAACCCTCCAGACAATTTGAAATAAAATGCTGTTTCAGTTGACTTAACTGTAAAATAATGGCACACACTGGCCACTTTCTCAATAGAATATTTCAGCCTGGGTTGATCAATTTTTATTAAGGAAGGGCAGCTTCCCAAACTTTTTTTTAGTAGGCATTTTTTTCTTCTTCTTTTTTTTTTTTTATCTCTCATAAAATTTATTTAGGGTCGGGCCTTTTCAGTAGGGTCAGTCGAGCTACCGGAAGTACACAGATATTTCTGTTAGGCCTTAAGCAACTTGGACATTTGTTGAAATATGTTTAAAATGGATGTTCTTTCTCCTTTGGCACCTCCTTTAATGTCAGTTTAATTTGTGCTACAGTCATTCCAAAATGAGACCTGTGATTAGCAAGGTTATGAATGAGGCAAGCAGGGCATGGATCCAGGAATCTTAGATTGCCTTTTACTTTGTATTTGGATTCATTAATTCACTATTATTTTTCCTGCTGTTCTTATCAGGTTTGTGAACTTGTTTTTGTATGTCGTTTGCTTTCACTTACATGTATACAAAAGAATTGGATGACTTAACCCTTTCGCCCTTGAATTAAAACTTAGTCAACAGCTTTCCTTGGCATGGGACAGCTTTCCTTGGCATGGGTTGGGCACTAAGAAAGAAAGAAAGAAAGAAAGAAAGAAAGAAAGAAAGAAAGAAAGAAAGAAAGAAAGAAAGAAAGAAAGAAAGAAAGAAAGAAAGAAAGAAAGAAAGAAAGAAAGAAAGAAAGAAAGAAAGAAAGAAAGAAAGAAAGAAAGAAAGAAAGAAAGAAAGAAAGAAAGAAAGAAAGAAAGAAAGAAAGAAAGAAAGAAAGAAAGAAAGAAAGAAAGAAAGAAAGAAAGAAAGAAAGAAAGAAAGAAAACTTTAGAGTATAGTGCTTGAGCAAAAGCACTGATAGACAGTGAACTTGAGATCTCATGATGAGACCAGCAAGCTGGAGTTGTGTATTCAATATATTACTCAGCTTATCTTAAAGACGTTCGGTACACTGGTCAAAAGAATTTAGAAATCTCTGGTTTTTGGTGTGAACCAAGATATTGGCATTTGAAACAAAATGCCAGCAAAAAATTGGCATGTCACGGTGCTACTTTTGTCGCTAGGTGGCGCTACATGTAAGGACTACAGAAATTTGATAGCAAACATTATATATGCGGGTAAAAGCAAAAAAATAAATTAAGGATGCAAAGATATGCATGAAATAACTCAATATGAATGTATGCAATGTATATCAAGCCTTTTAATAACAAATATGTGAACAAAACATGCTGGAATGTGACTTTAAATTCATCTCGTCTTGCAAAAATGTATAAGTGCTCACATTATTTTTCAAGTTTGAAGTAGAAAAAATATTTACAAATCCCTGAAAAATTGTAGGGGGTTTCCAAAATATGCACTGATTTCATTGATTAACAAAAAAAGATATCATACAGTGCTATTTTTTCCGCAATTGTACAAAGAATTCATGCATGTTGAATTAATTTGTTCTAAGTTCATAGGCACAAGGTATCCATTCATTGTCTAACTTCGATACCATATCAATATACATGTATGTAGGTTAAATAAACGGCAGTACGTCGTTAATTTTATATTCCAGTCATAATATATACTTTCATAGTTTTACTGAGAAGAGGCAAACATTGTAAGATTCTCTCCATAGTGCAATACAGCAATGTGGAAAAAGAGGTAAAAATAGGAATATCAAAATTATAGTTGCCTTAATACATTGTGGAATAGTAACACAGGCAGCACATTGTCAAATATGCCTGTGCCACCTTTTGACGCTGGGGAATTACTGCGGTCCCCCCCCCCCCCAAGTTGGGACAGCGTTTATCGTACCACATTCACAAGAAATGTAAAGTACACTGGCCAAGCCATATCGTTTTTCTGATTCTGTATTTTTAGGGACAATGTTTTTTTTTTACATTCCTTGCATACAAGATTATCGGCTAGTACACTTAGTTCCACTATTCTACAACCTTCGTCCCAGTTATAACTGTCAGTGTTTACATGTGCATGTGGCTTTGGGGAAGTGGGCGTGGCACTTTCGACGGTGGCTTGGTCAGCGTTCGCTGATTGTGTACATGCGTTTTGGTCTACCACTGCCGTGTTTCGACGTATTCTGCCTTGTTTTAAAGCATTTAGTCCTTTGTTTTGGCACTTGTTAACAAACGGCCCATTCGTTTTTCTTTTCACTCTTCGTAAACAATCCATATTTCTCAAACGGAACTGTGCAAAATAGGAAAAGCGAACAGCAGCTAGTGCAGGTATCGACAAATACCAGCTCTAACTGCATAGAGGCATTGGACCATAAATGGTTGCGCATAACGCGGTGTACCGAACGTCTTTAACTGGTTACCCCCCAGCGCACACAGTTGACACCTCTGGATCACTCCTCTGCTGGTGAGCAGACTACCAGCTGTGTTTTGGGCCTCTTGGGTGTTAACCAGGTGTGTGGATCTGTGTAGTGACATACTGGTGTAATAGCCACTGCAACTGTCATAAAAGGACAACACTTGATTGCTGCTTTAATAGCTCTATAAAAAAGCAATTTGCTTAATTTTCAGCTCATGATTAATGTCCAATGATCTTTCCTCGTAATTATTATGGTATGCTTAAACATTGGGCAGCAAGTACATGTTTCATTTAAACATATTTACCCCCGGTATTTCACCTGGATTGCCCTATAGTACATCAAGATGTCACTAATCGGGAGGGGGGGGTGTTCTCCAAAACATGAGGGGACACACAAAATGTATATTACAAAACACACAGGACACAGCAAGAAGAAAACTACCCAGTTAACAAAGAAGCTGTACACGTTTCAGATTTGTACCCTGCATACAAAAATCAAAATAGTTAAAGTCACCAAAATCCAAAACAAATCCAAATAGCTCACTACAGGTAGAAAGTACACATATACGTCCCTGTTCACAATAATACAGACTAGCGGTAGGATATTTCATAAAGGACACTTAAGAAATAAGTTTTATGTAAATCAGTAACTAACTCAATTGAACATTACTGCTTATGCATAACAGAACTAAAATATGTGGCGTCTTGTATCTATGATGTATCTGTGGAAAGTATCACAAATTTGTGTGTTGAAGGGAATGGATTATTTATCGTTACCAAAGAGAAGAATATGAGCTAGTCTGTCACTCGCTGTCACTCCAAATTTGATTCAGGTGGACGCCGGAAGCAATAATAGGGATGATGGAGTTGTGAAGTTTAATTCTATAAGTTGAATACTTTGGACAAAAGAACAGGAAATGTTGCAGATCTTCAGTGGGGCAGGAACAAGAACATGTAGGTTGTGGGATGATGTTGACTTTAAAGAGATCTAAGCTAAGTCTCGAGAATCCAAGACGGAGCTGCGTATGACAAATGTTGGCAAATCTGTGTCCTTGGGTATAATGAACAGGAACATGTTCCACTGCTAATAGAGTTGCTTTTCAGTTTTGATTTGAATATTTGGAGGGAAATTGAGTCTCTTATATCGGAGGGAAGATTGTTCCACAGCTTAATAGTGTCTGGTGTGAAGGATTTGCCTAAGCGATTAGTTTTGCAATTAATGGGATGTGTGGAGCTAATGTAGCGGAGGTTTCGAGCATTAATAGTTGGAGGAATTAGTTGAGAGAGATAGGAGGGTGTTAAGTTGTAATATATATTTCCTAAAGAAGAAGTAACTTAAAGTACTTCCTTCTGCTGGCGAGTGTTGTCCAACCAAGTTCGCGTGAGAGATTGGCATGTGATGTGTGTCTTAATGCACCTGTGCATATTTTGGCAGCTTCAAACTGTATGGATTCAATAAGATCAGAAAGTCCATGACCACATGCAGTTATCAAAGAGCACACAACATGTGTATAGGAGATATTCATTGGGACACATCTAAATCATGCAGGTTATTCTGTGGTATGACTTGTACTGGAACAAAAAATGAGTAAAAATAATTGGGGTACGTTGAGATGAAACTATGAATGAAGACTGTTAAAACTTTAAAAAGAATGTCAAAGTTGAAAAGTTGTTTCTTGAAATTGTTGGATCCCTAGTTACAAATTTTTTTACCAGGTAGTGATGGTAGTGCTGCAGTTTTTTTCTATTTTTTTAAATTTATTGAGTGTAATGCTATAATTTTGACTTCTTCTCCAGAACTGTGGTTTGGTTGAGCTGAAACTTGGTAGAAATGTTCACTGACAATAGGTGAAACAAATTTGTTCATAACTTGCAATTGGTGATGCTATGGGCTTCTGATTTTGGACAAATTTTACATTTTGGGTATTGATTGGTAAATGCTTTCATTCCTGTGGCCTCTCTGACCTTATAACGGTTTATTACTGCTCTGTTCAACTTGTACCACTGCCAGGTGATCTCAGCTCACCAAATGTATGCACCTTGGTCAACTCAGCATAGCCCATGCAGGTGATTCTATAGCTCAGCTGGGCGTGGGGTGATCACTCACCCACTGGTTTTATGGAAGTGTAGTCATGTTTACACACTCTTTGTTATGTTTGTGGAACATAGGTAGATGATGAATTAATCTGTCATTTATTTGCAGTCATAAAATCACTAGTTCTTGCATTTGTTTGCTTAGCTGACATATGAAACAGATAGATGCTCCATGCAGCTGCCTTTGAGTTTTTCAGTGGCAGTGGGTGGTGATTGGCAGGGAGGAAGAAGATCACTGACCAGGCTTTAAGCTTTAGCAGTGTTCAACAGTAGTGGGTGGTGATTGCCGCCGACCATCACCCGTTGCCGCCCACCGCCTGCCGCCTATCACCACAAACTGCCACTGGTCGCTGCCATCCACCGCCCACCGCCGCCAAAACGTGCCAAACGCAGCCGAGTGGCATTCCTAATGACACTACATCAATTGCCCAACTGTCCATACCACATCACATTGCCCAACTGTCCATACTACATCACATTGCCCAAGTTTCCATACTACATCACAACCACATTGCCCAACTGTCCATACTACATCACATTGCCCAAGTGTCCATACCACATCACATTGCCCAACTGTCCATACTACATCACATTGTCCAAGTGTCCATACTACATCACAATCACATTGCCCAACTGTCCATACTACATCACATTGCCCAACTGTCCATACTACATCACATTGCCCAACTGTCCATACTACATCACATTGCCCAAGTTTCCATACTACATCACAACCACATTGCCCAACTGTCGATACTACATCACATTGCCCAACTGTCCATACTACATCACATTGCCCAAGTATCCATACTACATCACAATCACATTGCCCAAGTGTCCATACTACATCACAATCACATTGCCCAACTGTCCATACTACATCTATGATCTGTTAAAACCATGATTAGTCAGTGGGGTTTGCATTATTTGGCATGATTCTGCTGTCCTGTTGTGACTTTGCAAGACACTTGAACAACAAGTGACTTCAGATTTAGTGTGTTGGTCCTGGATTGGAGTTTAATTTATGAGCAATTTGACTATCTGCAATGTCTGTTTAATCCCAGAGCTTAATATTTACGTGTATGTAGCAGTGTACTAGCACAGGAAACCTGCCTTGTATGTGCATGAATCAACCCGTTGCCTACTTAATACTAAAAGTCTTGTTTGCTTGAAGTGATGATTCCACATAAAAAAATTATATAAGAAGACCTTTGTTTAAGTAGCAGCGTGCCCATATTTCCCGAGATAAAAAAACGTCAGGGTCAACAACTATCCTCAGCATGCTTTCTTATATGGGTATTGTGGCCACAGCTTGCCAAGGAAAGCTGTTGACTTGGCTATTAATTGGGTAAGGAAGGGGTTAAGATAAAGGCAGAAAGTGGACCTGCTGGATGACCCTGATGGCCTCTCTTAAGATTGGGTGTAATGCTACGCTAGAAAAACTAATTCCATTGATTGGTTCCCTTATGAGCCCTGGCTATAATTCACAATGTACGCATTCTATTGTCAGTGAGGGCAAGGTGTTGTCCCGTATGTTTCTTAGAGTAGAAACCCTTCATCAGGTATTGGGATTTCTATTAATCATTGGTGGGGAATAAATCCAAAAGATCGAAATATCTTCCCAGGACAATAAAACTTCATCAAAAGACAAGCAAGCAATCAGAACTGCTAATTCCATTTGCCAACTTCATGTTTGTCAGTCAGAGATTGAATTAAAAGATAACGGATACAGTCATTTGTATGTCGCATAAAAATGGTTTCTGTCCAACACTCTGACCTGCTGTATGGCGATTGATTGACAGCACTCTCAGGACGGCCGTCAGGTAATCAAGGTTTCTGCCTTCTTGCATGATTTGGCACACTGTGTCATTGTTTCGGCTTTAGTTACATTGGTAAAAGCCAAAGATAAATTGGATGGACTTGAAACTGGTCACTTTTCATTTTTGAAGATCAGGCTAGAAGACATCATTTGAATAGCTGGACAAAGTCATGATTTCAAAGATTGGTAATACCAGCTTAGACCTTGATAAACCAGTTATCAGCATTTGTAATTCAGAGAAAAATCGTCGACGTTACCCCCATTTGTGGCAGAGAAAAAGTTATTAACTTTCAGGTCAGTGTGACCATGCAAACCTTTTGACAGCTCCTAGATACAATGTGGTACCAAAACTCAGTGAAATTGGAAATTACAGTGAAATCTACCTATTAAGACCACCTAAGTGACTGAAAAATTTGTTCTGAATGGAGAAGTGTTCTTAATAGGGATATGATTTAATAAAACTTGGACAAAGATGGGACTGTAAATCAGTGGTATTAGTATAGAAATGGTCTATTTACAGAGGTGGCCTTAATTCCAGATTCTTCTGTAACTATTCAAGCAACATCTTCACTAGAGAGCCTATCTATCTGTTGTATCAAAACATAACATTTATGCTCACTTTCAGAGTGTGTTGATATTGGAATTCTTCAAATTAGTCAGAAATATCTATTTGAGGAAAGATCAAAATGGATCTTCAAAAGCTCCATTTAAGTCGTGGCCACAAGGATTTATTTTGAGAAGATCACTTTCTGTTTTGGTGGAAGATGTTGAATTAACTATATTTTCTGGAAGCTGTTCTTATACAGTAAAGGAATTATGGATGGTTATCTATAAGTTCTGATATTCTGTCAAAAATGTTCATAGTCTCATCCAAAACATTGCAGGTCAGCCTGAGTATGAGGTTCCATGACTGCAGACTAACTGCTTGTAGAATTTTTAGCTCAGGTTAGATTATGTGGTGGTTAGGCATCCGTTGTTCCATTGGAAGATGAATGGTGATGCTTTGGTAACTCTGCAATCTCTTTGCTGTCATTGTTAGTTTTGAAATTTATAAATATGGGTCATGTTTTTCCACATTAGTGTAACATACTAGAAATGTCTGTCCATCTGTTGTCTGTCGTCCATCAGCCGGCATCCACAATTTACATTTTCAACTTCTTTTCAAAAACCACTGGCCAGATTCACCTCAAACTTGGTGGGAATGTACCTTGGGTGGGTCCTTACCAAGTTTTTCAAATGGTCACGATCCAATGATTTTTTATTTTTTATGAATTTTTCTGTTCATTTTTTGGCCAATTTAAAAAAAATCTTCTCTGAAACTGCTTGCCCAATTGCTTAGGGAGACTTCTTGGGAACTTGAGACTTCAGTTTGTTCAACAGATGGCGCTGTGATTTTTCAAATATTTTTAATGTAAAAAAATGTGTTTTTGCTATTTTCGACTCCTTCTCCAAAACAGTCACTCAGATTATGCTGAAACATGGTGAAAATGTTCCTTGTAGAAGGGCCAACTAAGATGTTCACAAGATGGCGTTGCTAGAAACTCCTGATTTTTAATGAATTTTTCAATTCGGGTACTTACCGGTTAATGTACAGTCTTTTTTATTACTATGTGTGTGAATGGGGATTGATGGTAATTCACAATTTTGACTTCTTCTCCAAAACCACTGACCAGATTCACTTCAAACTTGGTGGGGATGTACCTTGCCTGGGTCTCTTCTAAATTTATTCAAATAGTCACACTCCAGTGATTTTTGGAAATTTTATGAATATTTTTGTTCATTTTTTGGCCAAATCTTTAAAAAATGTTCTTCTCGAAAACCACTTGGCCCATTGTTTCAAAATTGCCTAGGAACACCTCGGCGGGAGGCTTGGAGGCTCTGCCAGCAGTAATCCCAGTGATAGCCTTGACCCTGGAGAATCCATTGCCAGCGCTGATCCCAGTGATCCCCCCTGCCAGCAGTGTTGTCAAGGACAAAAATCCACAGGATAGTGCTGAAACAAGAGCCCTGGAAGTTTGAACTGATGGCCACCTGCCACCCACACCTTATCCTGCCAGACAAATCCTACATGTACCTCCAGATCAGGACCACTGAAGTGCCACTTTTGAAACATGCCACAAACCTTCTGTCCAAGCACATTGATGTGATTGAGGTGTGTACCAGGGGATACTACATATATAAACTCCGAAGAAGTTAATACTCATTTACATGCTCAAGTCTGTGAACTTGAATCACTATAGATCCATCATAATTCATGTAGGACCATGCAATCAAGTCCATATTAAGAAAACCTCTGCCAATTTTAGGAGAGCACATGAGCAAATGTAGGATGCTATTTATGAAAAATTCAGCAGAGATGTGTACATGCTGCAGGTGTACATGAGTACACTGGCAAAGTGTTGTTGAACAATGAGCTGCAAGAGGTGACTGTGAGTAGGAACTCTAGCACATGTTTATTGATGAGGAATGTCCATGTACTAAGCTGTGCTGAAATGGCCTCAGAGCAATACTTATACTGGGACAGGTACCAGGTGAACAAGAGCTGCTGGATTCCTGACCTGCATGAACAACAATGTAATCATACTGAAGGACAAACGATCCAAGCCTCCCATCAATGAATGCATCTCTTATGTTAAAGGGAAAAACATCAATGTGGCGACAAGCTTTAGACCAAGAAGGGGTCATAGAGGTAGGAGCATGGACTCGTATTGTCCAAGGCCAAAGCACACCAGATGGAAGCCTACTTCCAAAATGGTGAGCAGAATCATCTGAAATTGACAGGCAGATACAAACAAGCTCTGCACTGCAACGACTGGCACTGCTATCGCCTAGGTCATAAAATGAAAACCTGTGTCAGTTCAACACATCTTACAAAAGTTAGGAGCCTTGCAAAGAGGGAGGTGCAGGATCAGTTAATGAAAACATACTTCAGCCATTGACACTGTGGAATGAATCAGTAGTGGACAACAAAAATTACTAACAAAGCTGAGAAAGTTGCAGAAACTTGTTACATATTGAGGCCAATGCACACAGGATGCGGAATGGAAAGTTTTCCTCAGAACGGACTCGTACAATGCGGAACGGAACAGAATTTTGCGTACACACAGGCGCGGAAAAAGACCGTTGCTGAAGCAGAAAGATCTAGCTTGGTCACAACCAGCTTGTATTCTGATTGGCTGCTACCTTTGTGGAACAGCACGGCAGTGGGAAAAAATCAAACGTTTTTGAAATCGGAGCGAAATTTCGTTCCGCACGGGTTCTGTTGCGCAGCAGTGTAGACAGAACGATCTCTATCCGTGTGTTTGGAAAATTACG